>VWPU01001917.1:0-31421 GCA_013398955.1 Callaeas wilsoni | reverse complement strand
AAAAGAAAAGAAAAGAAAAGAAAAGAAAAGAAAAGAAAAGAAAAGAAAAGAAAAGAAAAGAAAAGAAAAGAAAAGAAAAGAAAGCTTGGTTTCTTCCTAACTAAAAATACCTCAAGCCTTGAAACACAGTGATAAGTTCCATTTTTATACTTTAACACTGTGCCTAACAAATAAACTTCAACATATAATAGAATCTTTGCCCTAATGCTAATTTTAAATGCAAGGCATGTTTTTAGAAACATTATTCTTTAAGCCTCTAGCACAACTAATGTAGCCTTATATAACTATATAACAAATTTTTACAGTTTTAACGCATTTCCAGATTTCAAACCACATCCGATTTTACATAATCCTAAATTAAATATTACACCAGCTAATACGTAGTTTTTGAGGTTTTAACATAATGCTAAACACATGGAAATTGAAATTCTTCATCAGTGGACCATTCATTATATGATGAGAAGCAGTAAAACCATTTTCCTATTTCCCACTCTCCCAGCCAAAAGTAGCACCAAAGCTAACACCAAATCTATTTTTCCCCAGAGAATAACAACTAAATTAATGATGGGGAAGAAAAGATAAATCCAGATAAGTTCAATTTTATTTAACTTTTCATAAAATTGGGAATTTAAAACCACTCTACAAAAATAAATTTTTTTAAAAAGCAGTTTTCTCAACAAGTTGTGGACTTTTGCATGTGTTTAATATAGCAGAATGATAAAATTTGCTTTTTACTGTATTCTGAAAATAGGCAATACTGCTATGGACTTGTGGTTCTTCCACCCTTAAAAATTCTTAACGAATTCAGAAAGTACTTGAATTACATAGAAAAAAAAAAGATAGGGATCTTCAAATAATAATTTATTTTAAAACTAATTTGAAAGCTGTGATGCCACTACTCTCCAATTACTGAAAACATCTTTTCATGTTTATCCAGCTCTGAGTTTCGATTGTTGTAAGTGGCAAAAACATGGAAATAATCTTCCAAGCTTTCTTTAAGCAGCACAGATGAGAGAAAAAAAGTGAAGCCGCTCATCCTTCCTTCTTTAGACATCATCCTACTATAGGTCACTCTCTTGCAACTGTCAAGCTTTTTGCAGTTTTTTCACTTATTTTATCAAGAGTTGGAATTAAATTTATCTTAGAAAAATCCAGCACAGTTCCACAAAACCCTTTAAGTCCACACACCTCACTTAAATCACCTGAAGACCATATATTTCACAGTAGGTATTGCTGACCAGCAATTTTCTGGAAGGCTGGGAAAACAGAGTTTTTTGATATCAGTTTATATCAACACCACTCTGTTCTGGCAGATAAACACTTTTGGTTTACTTTTAGAAAAGAAGATTGGAGTGCTCAGAATTGGAAATATAATAAATAAAACTGGAGGATTGATGCGAAGAAAAAAAAAATTGTTAAGATACATCTATCACAACTTAAACTAGAAAGGTCACCTCAAATATTAAATGTCTGAGTTTTTATCAAAAATTTCTAGCACAGTTGGGACTTGGATTGCCAGTGTCACGCTGACCTGGAAAGAACTGCTGGCAAATAGCATCAGCTATTTATCTATTATTCCTCTCCCATTGCACTTTTTCCCATTTCCCATTTCAATGCTGATGGTGAGTGAGAAACAGCTGAAGGGCCAAGTGCTTGTGACGCACTGCAGACTTGTCTTGTTAACGCTGCACTTGCTCTCAGGGTCTTTATGTACGGGAGTTGTACAGGGGGTCAAGAAATGGTGCAACAAAGCATCTGTACCACCCATCCTTCCCTACACTTCCTCCTCTCCAGCTCCACTGCTTCCACTTGGGACAGCAAACCCAGCCTTAGACCGAAGTGCCACACAGCTGTACGCTGCTAATAGGTAACCAATGAGGATTAGGACCTCACGAGCCACAGCACTGCACAAGGAAGGACTGTCCACTCATCACCGCTGAGTGATGGCTGCTACTTCTCAGTTTGTCACATTTGGGCTTGACACAGGCCATCTCTCAGCATCATTTCTTTGTCCTGTCACTGACTGTCCAAGCTCTTTGGTTCAGCTACCTCTTCAGGAATCTTTTATCTTTTTTTCCTTAAGTCTTTTTCATAGTTAATAATATTTTTCATCTAGTCTGTCACATAAGGAAAGCCAAGTACTTTGCTGGAAAAGCCAACCTGTTTGTAAGGGTGAGGGCAAGAGAACTGACTGTTTCTGTGCCAACAGCCTGTCAAGTTCTTCCCTCCCCTGCAGGCCTCACAAACCCCATGCCTCAGTGGACAGACAAGCTCTTCTACAGTCAACCAGAAGATAGCCTGGATTCCTACAGCACAAACAATGCCCACACACACAGAGGAAGCTGGTTTCCAAACAGGACGTGGTCAAGCAGACAGCCTTGGGTTCAGCTTGATGCCGTAGGTCCTCACACCCAAGTGCCAACCATCAGGTGTACCACTATGGTAATATGTGTACACATAAGACCTAGTAATTTTCTACTTCTGAGCTCCTTGGTGCCAGAAATAATGATATCCCCAGCCCCACTCATAGACAATGATTATAAATAATTATAGCAGGTTTAGCAGTGAGTCAGTACAGATCCAACTGCTGGCCATGCTCTTAGACAGTCAGTATGAAAGCTTAACAGCAACAGAGGTCTCACCAAATTTTAACATTTGTATGAACTGTTTGATCATGTAAGGACACTTTAAAAAAAGGATGTAAAACCAATACAATTCCTCCACAGAGAGCAAATCCCAGTTGCAGTGTTATGATCTATGACTTGACAGCACTTCATCATCTTGTGCAGGGTTTTTCTTTTCTTTTTTTTAATACAGCAGCATAGTTTTATCTTTAACAATTGACTTAAGTAAAATTAAGTCATTCATTTTCTTAAATGGTGCTGCATCGTCAGCACCCTATAATTATTTTAGTGTATGAATGCAATAGTTGAGAATAAAAGTCTTAAATTTATGCAATCTTACAGCATCTTTGGCATAAATCATATGCTCCCAGACATTTCGCATGATAATTTGGCCTGTACAAAGCCTGCCAGCTCTTGAAAATGCCTTATATTATAGACTACCCAGGAGAAGATTTGCTACATTTAATATACTCCTATCAGCCAGAACAATGCATTTAAATTCAATATAAATTAGCAGAATAATAAAATAAGTTCCAATTAAGTCCAAACTGCCAGCAAACCAGAGCAAAAAGGTCTTACCTTAAAACAGCTCGTGCTTGTAGTTGTTATTACTGTGTCATTCTTGCATATAATTGCCTACCTGCTACAGGAGAGTGTACAATTACAACACATTCCCCTCTACATATAGCTGACTAACCTTCAGGCTTGTCTACTGAGACCAGAGAACATGAAGATCCTGAAATTCCCGAGGTGGTGCTTGTAAGAAGACCATGACTTTCCGTGCTTGGGGCTTCCATCAGCTACAGGTACTGCACCCTTTCAATGCAGAAAGTTCCACTCTCAGGAGCTGAGGGATCTGGCAAAGCTTTTATCCAGCTCAGGCACTCAGCTGCGGGCAAAGAGGAGACTCCTCACATGCTCGGAGCACAGGTAACGCACAGCTTCCTACACTCGTGCTCCAACCACACTTCTGACACAAGCCAGAACACTGCCACACTGCAGCTAAAACCTGGAGCAACAGAACTCTCTCAAACCAAAGCATTGCTTCACCTTGTTTAACCCATTTTGTTCTTGCCCCAGCACAGTGCTGTAGAAGGTCCTCACCAGTGTGCTGACTGACTCCCACAGCAATCATTAGAAGGATTGAAAAGTCACAAAAAGACAGCAGACATTCAAGATAATATCCCTGATGAATGTGAACTACCCAGCACTTCTCAGATGTTATATCGAGTTTTTGAAATTGGATAACAAATAGATGATTTGGGGGTTTTTGAGAGAACGTGTCAAAAGAACTCTTCAGAAAAACACAGAAGCCTCACTTCCCAAGTGCAATGAGGATTGGCGGTGGGCCAAACAGAGAACACTGACTAACTTTTGAAATTTGTCTGCTTTCAAGTTCTGAAATTCATACGTAAGGTTAATTTGTAAAACTGTCAATTATCCACAATCTTGTTACAAAATCTTTTAATATAAAAAAAGGGAAATATATTCAAGCCTTTATTTTGTAAGTGCAAATGTTTAAAAATGTTGGCTTAAATATAGCTCTATTGATAGAGTTCATTAGTGCATCTGTTTTGAATCAAAAGAAACTACAAATAGTGGTTTTGAGGATGAGACAGAACACTACAAATGAGACCAAATAAATTTGTCCAATTGTCTTGAAAGGGAAGAAAACTTTACATTCAATTTTAAGGTTACAACTAGCTTTTATACTTGGTAACAGCTTTGCAATTTTTTTCCTAGTTAAACTGGACTCCTTTTTCTTGATACAATAAGTGTAATTTTTTATACCGTTTTTTGTGGTAGAAAACTTTATAACTGAGGGGGAAAAAGGCTTTTGGGTGAGATTCAATCACTAAACCTTAATAAAACCAGTGACTCATACAGGAAACAAAGGAAGAAACTAGTGTTCCAATAATCCTACTTTAAGATTAAAACCTAGAAATAAAAATCTCCCTTAATGCAAGGATAAAGTGATACTATGTACCTTTAAAACAAGGTAGGAAAAGCACATTTCAACATATGCTTCTTTACCCAAATGGCACTGATCCATCATCATACCCTCAGTTGGTTATTCTTGGATACTAACACTCAAAATAAAGAAGGCACTAAAGTTCCTGAGAGTGACAGGAAACCCAGCAGAGTAAGAAATTTTAGACAGAGTTATTTACAGATATTTTCCTGTGAGAAAAGAATGGTAAGAATGTAGCTTGAACATTAACAAATCCACTAAAACATCGGTCTGCCTGGCGGAGTCAGCAGATTTGGAGGGGGATTCAGTGGGGCTGGAAATTAAAACTTTAGCTTGTAATCAGAAAAATCCTACTTTAGAAATTCGAACCAGCAGCTAGAAACATGTAATATAATACAGAGGTCTCCTAAAATGGGACCCAGCTAGAGGGACCTTATACTATGTGAAGCCTGTGACTATTCAGCTAAAAAAAAAAAGTCAGTGACACTGAAGCTCTTTATTATTCTGCAGGGACCTATTTGTAAGTGAGTGACATGGACAAAATCTGCAAATCTGCATTTCCTTCCTCTTCTTTCCTTGGGAAAGATGCTGCAAATCGCGTGTGCAATTCCTCCATCAGGATGCTGACAGAGAAGAAGTTTATCTGAAATAAATTTCCAACTGAAATAGTCTATTCTGTTCTAAAGATACACTCGTGGAAAATAAATTAGATCAACTGAATTTTAAAATAACATCATTCAAAATGTTTATTCGGATTGTTTATGAAGCAATTATGCAGAATGCTTAGCTAACAGTTTAAATGAATTGGTTACTGGTTACTAATGTTTTACTCTCAAGTAGGAAGGCACTTGCAGTGTGGAGTTCTACAGGCAATCCGGCCCATAATCCTGCAAATACCCAAGAAAATCCCTATCTTTTTTTTTTTTTTAATGTAATTCAAGCATTTTCCAAATTCATGGAGAATTTTTAAGGATGGAAGAAGAGAAGCTCAGTACAATGCAGGAAGCCCAGAACTAACCACTTCCCAGTTGCTATAGCATAGCAGAGACATGCAAGACTTGTTTCATATTATTCTCCCAAGACACCTTCACATGCCCCAGGAACATCACTATACAGCCCTGATTTTCTGGAGTACCAGCAGTTTTCCAGAGAACACTGACAAATGCAGCACACCATACAGCAACTGCTATGTGGTTCAGCCAAGGAGCAGCTCACATGTAAGTCAGTTTAGGCTTCTGGGAGAAAAAAAAATTATTTATTAAACAAGCAAATAAATAATGAAGATGAAGGAAGAGATTTGGGGATTATTGGGGAATATTTATTTGGCAGGAGAAAGCAGAGAGGACTTGATGAGACTTGTAAGAGATAAGTCCATTAAAAACATTGTTAGCAGAATGAACCAATTAAGTCCACATCCCCAAAGCAGGCTGGCAATCAGTTTTCAACACCTGTTTTCAGACCAAGGCTTGCAGAGTTTAAACACGTTGTTTAAAGTGATCTCCCCAGAACCTCTAGGTCAATAAACACAAGGTAAAAATGCACTTTCAGGACTGCTTACTGTGAGCATTAGCCATAGCAGATGCGAGTTTCAACCAGCAGCATTCAGCACCAGGTGGAGGCGAGCTGGGCATTCTGTCCTGCATGGAGCATATCAAAGCCACATGGCCAACAAGTCGCAGACTGCTGAAGAGAGCAGGTCCCTCCTGACTAGTAAAAGTAAGAAACAGAAAGGTCCATCCAAGATAGTCATGAATCTATGTTTATTTACAAAAAAAAAATCACATTTCCTTTAACTCAAAATGTGCTGAGCATTACTTATGTACTGGGAGGTAACACCTGCAGCCCCTCAGGGCTTCCTAGAGTCTCATAAGGATTTCCAACTAGGATCTCCTTGACTTACAGGATCTAAAGTAAGCATCAAAAGTAATCATTTGAAGCGTTTATTTCAGACTTTTTATTAGCAGGCACTCTGTAGGGTAGGACATCCTTCCTGAATAATTAAAACATGGAAAGGTCACAGAAGTCCTCATCAGCAGAGAAATCCAAGAGCCCTGAGGTGGAGGAAAACTTTTTTAAGCTTTACACAGTGGAGTTAAACTACATCCAGCAAACGCTCTTTCTCCCTAAGCCACCTGGCAAGATCCTGCTTTCACTCTGAGCTACCAAAGTAAAGGAGAATTTTGTGAAGCTGTATTTGCCACTACCACTGCCTCCCCTTGACAAATTTGTAGATACAAAACCAAGAAGGTTGGCTGATACGCCAGATGGTTGTGCCACCATTCACAGGGACCTTGACAGGCTGGAGATATGGGTTCACAGGAACCTCATGAAAAGTGACAAAAGGAAATGCAAAGTCTTGCACCTGAAGAGGAATAATCCCATGCACTAGGATACGCTGGAGGCAGACAGACTGGAAAGCATCCTAAGCCCATGCATTACATAGAGAACTAAACTAACACTGCAAAAGCAGTTGCATTCACTATCTCTTTACAAAGGATTTAATGAAACAAACATGACAGAAAAAAGAAAAATATCTGGAATTGTCAAGTGTTGTGCAAATGCCCTTGGCATTTTTTGAGAGGGAAGAAGAGAAGATGACAAGTCCAGTCAGAAGTATTTTGCTTTAAACTGTCTTAGACTGCACAAAATAAGGTTGTATTTTCACAACAGAATTCACAATATGCATCCAGTGTAGAAATAAGGTAATATACAACGGCATGATGCTTTCGGTGCTCAGGTGTGCAGATAGAAGCTTTGCATCAGTGAGCACAGATGTCCCATGCCTTCACTCTATACATCCAAGGTCACATGGCTTATTTTGGTACATAAATACACACACGTGGACTGCACGTGCAGGTACAAACCAATTTGGACTTGAAGTCCTACTCTGTTCCCTGGAATAAGTTTCTCCTCTCAGTGGTCCAGTAAGTTAAATCTACATGCATTGTAGCCTGAGGAGAACAAGACCTCTCTTAAAGAGAACCAGAGGGTAGCAAAGAAACACTGCAATTAATATCGATTTTAGGTCAGTTTGTGGGAGCAATATAGAACCAAGCTATGAGTAACTCAGAACTCCAAGCTGACCCCCAAGGCCAGATTAAGATGCTCTGCCAGACTTGCAGGTGTCCATCAGAGACTAATCATGGAGGACTGTAAGGAAAGAGCAAAGGCACTACCAGAGTTTTTTTGTGAAGCCAAAGTAAGTGCAAAATGGGCATCAGGCAGAAATGAAGATAGTGAGCAGAAAGAAATTCACAAAAGCCATTGATTCAAAATGCACACAAACCTAAAAACTGGCTGAAAAAAAAACCCCAACAGATATATAGATAAAGTATATTAAAATAAACAGTGGCTTCATACCTGAAATCATTTTTTAGGATAAGCCATCTAATATATGATACAACTGTGACAGTCAGTGAGTGACATGGCACTAAAACTGCCAAAAGGAATAAACAGGCTGGCATCCAGTGTTAAATCAAATGCTGATAAGGTTAACTACAGTGCAAAGGCATCTGAAAAGCAGAGCATGAGAACAAAAAGGCTTAACCACTTTCTGCCAGCAAGTCTGCAAACCTCATCCTTCAATATTTATGCATCTTATGAGTGCTTCTTACCAAGGAATTGACCCTTGCTGCAATCAAAGGTGTAAGTACTGCTTTGGCTGCAGATCATCTCACAATAATACACATGCAAAGCACACAAATGACATTCCCCCTAGCACAGAAGGGGCTGTGCTGCTAATGGGAAACGTGGTATTTGGAGAGAATGACGAAATTCTAACAGCTGCAGCACATTGAAGGGGGGGGGGGAAAGGAGAGAAAGCGGATAGAGATGGGGGGAAACCGAACGACTGGAGCCAAACTAACAGCTGGGTAAAAACAGCCTAAGAGAGAGGTATTTTTGGAGTTCCCACATCCTTTTCATCCCTCTAATATTTTACCAGCAGTAGTGGATAAACAAACTAATCAGAATTGCTATCATCAACCCTGTCAGGTCATCATTCATCACATCATGAATCTTCTTTATATAAGCACATAAATATGCTGATGATAAGCACTATAGAAAACACCTTAACAGCAAAGTAAATGCAAAGATGACCAGAAAGCCAAGCATCAATCACTGTCATGTCCTACACAAAGGTTTTGCAGCTACCTAATAGTTTAAAATTCTTGAATAAGAGTCATTAAAAAAAAAGAGAAATGAGGGGGAAAAAAATTTTTTTTCCACTCTGTGTGGGAATGATTGCTATCCAGAGGTCAATGAGCCTACTTATTCACCTTTCTGTAGATGGTGATGATTTTGGAGTGGGACTACAGGTCTTAAAGTCCATGTCTGTGTGGTGTCAGCAACTGCAGTGGATGTGTAACTGCTAGGAACTATGAAGCCACACTAGCCAGCAGCTGCTCGCTGGCTGAGCAGGCAGCTAAGCTAGGTGGCTTGGCGGACAGGTATGCATGTGTCTCCACGAGTCAGGCAACTAATGGAATTGGATTCTGGAGAGATCTCCAACTTTTGGAGAGACTCAAGTCTAGAAGTCACCTGGAAGACCTGCTAGTGGATGGACTCCACATCCAAGGCTAACCACTGGAGGATCCACAATGCAGGGGATGCAGGACTGGGGGGCTGCCTGTGCTTGTCTGTGAGTGATGGGGTCTCTACCAGAAACAGGAGCGGGGCTGGAGCCCTGGGGACTCCTATGTTCAGGTCATCAAGAAATCCCAGGCAAATGGCAATTTTCTCTTTTTCTGCCTCAGGAAAGCAAAAGCAAAAAACCAGCTCTTAGCTTGACAAGCAGACAATTTAAATGCTCATGTCACCTACAAATTCCAGCAGGATCTTACTATGTCAGTTTGACAACTTACTTAAGTATGAACAGAGGAAACCATCATCTACTGATGGGAGGGTAGGAAGGGGTAGAAGATGGAGGAGTTAACTCCATGGCTACTTCCACACAATCAAGTGTTCAATACTAGGCAGCATCAGTGAAATGACCTCAATTCCTTAGATGCACCAGTACACGTATCCAGTCTTGGCAACTTCAGTTTGGCTGTATATTCTGAAATTGCAGGGGGTTCTTTTTAATTCTAGTTTGTACTAGTAAAGTTAGAGAGGTGGGAAGGGAGTGGAGATTCTGATTCTGGTCTCCAGGACTGTGAAAAATAAGCTTGAAAGACTGAGCTTTAACTGGAAATAAAACAAAGGCAAAATAGTTTTAAAATCAAAAAGGATGAGTGGTAGAGAGGACAAAGCTTTACTGTGCCCCCTATTCCCTTATTTCCCGTCTCTGTTTCCCTCATTTCATACAGACACCAATCTTTCTTCCACCATACTGCTGGCACATCTAAATTTCTAGCGCAGAGGAAAAAATAATCTAAGTAAACAACATATATATATTAAAAAAAAAAAAACCTTTGAAGGCATTCTTCACATTGCTCAAAAGCAATAAAGAGACAGGGTTGTGTTTTTTCCTCCATCCCTTATTTCCACATTATACTTTTTATGTGAGCTTTGGAGTGGA
Organism: Callaeas wilsoni; assembly: GCA_013398955.1. NCBI lineage: Eukaryota > Metazoa > Chordata > Aves > Passeriformes > Callaeidae > Callaeas > Callaeas wilsoni. The sequence goes on along the minus strand of VWPU01001917.1, from coordinate 21,307 downwards.
CAAAGAAAGAGCAAAGAAAGCAAGCTTAGAGGAGGCTGTCCTTAAACACATTACTGGTAATTATAGTGTGATTTTACATTTACTTTCTATTGAACTGATTCTTCTCATGCATGCTTATAGGCTAAGAAGAACAGGCTGCAACTGGAGTAGCAGCAGCCACATTTGTTCTTTGTTCTGAAGGGAGCAGGATTAGAATAATGCATGCGTGTTTTTCACCGCCACTCCTTTTTTTTTTATTACATTTAATTACATTTTCAGACCATGCTGCCCTGCCCTATATATATACTTACGCTGCATGAACAGACACAACATCTCTTTGTGTTGCCCTGCATCTTGGGCATTTGCACGCTCCTGATCAAACAACGAGCTGGCGGGAAACAGAGCTGATCTTAACTCACTGAAGAAAGAGTTCAGTGAGACATGAAGATGCACAGTGGGATTTTTTTCCTAATCTAAGGTTATCAAAACAATGCTCCAAAGGAGCCACTGTCTCACACAACACAGTGTTTTCAGTGCTTGTTTGTGTTTTTGTGGGGCAATTTTTGTTTTCATCTTATTAATGCAAACTGTACACCAAAATGCTTTATGTCATTAGTTAGCAGGAGACAAAAGCAGGAGGCACAGGCGGAGAGTACCTCTCAGCTGAGCCTGGATATGAGAGGGAAACTCGCTGGAATGAACAGACACAGATTTCAGCAGTGCAGAGGCAACAGCTGTTGCACTGACAGTAATTAGATTGAGGACCTGAGGAAGGGAAAGGATAGAGCCATGAAGGAACACGACGCCAAGGGACACACTCATTTCTGAATCAGCAGGTTATTACAAGTTTTATAGGTGGGAGAAATAGAGTAATTTCCACAAGAATGACAGCACCTTACTTGTAGAGACAAAAACTTGTTCAAAAGCTTTTAAACAAGTAGTGGTGATGATGTATTATGTGAAACAAAAGCAAAAAATGTTGACGTTTCTATCTTTTACTCCTTTTTTCATGCCAACACTCTTTTTCTGCATACAGGCTACACAAAGGTATAACAGAAAAATACAATCCCTAGTAACTGGCTGCATGAGAGGAACTTCATTTTGTCAAGTTGAACATGTCTCACAAGCAGCATCCCATCTAGCAGATGGAAATACCGAAGCAGAGGCTGACATAACTACTTACCATCATCACCAAGCAGTTCCAAGAACTAGGAACAGACTTCCCCACTCCCCCTGACTATAACCTTTTGTATTAACTGCTGCCTAAGACAGCCAACACACTTCTCTTGGTAAAATGCTCTTTGAAGACAGCTGACTGTTTCTCTCCCTCTTCCTTCACTCCCAGTTCCCGAAGTTTCCTGATGTAACAGACACTTCTCAAGACACTCAAGCAAGACTCAGTTGACCACCATCTGGAAGGCAATCAGAAGCTCCCTCTAGCAAATGAATATGAATCAGAACATGAATCCCACTCCTGTTCTGCAGCAGGATAGGAATGCACAGCTGTTACTACATCTCATTTCAGAGAGGCATCAGAAACTTGACATTCATGACCACCCCAAGCACATTCTGAAACTCTGCCCTGCTCAGGTCCCCACTGGCAAGCGGCCAGGCCTTGGTGGTTGGGACCACTGTGCACGAAATGTATCAGATGGCATACTGCCTTTTGTCATTTCTGGGAACTGGATTAAGCATGAGGACTGCTGCGACACTTCATCTTGCTCCCACTGCCCTCCTACCTCAAATGGAGATGGAGCATTACCCTGTAGTCTTACAGAGATGTAGCCCACAGATAAAACACATCTCAGCCTGCGCTGTAGCTCTCTGATGCAAGTGACACTGAGTTACGGAGTATGTGATGACATTCCACAGCAGGTATATAAATGTAGTGCAGCATGTTCACTAAAAAGAAACACCCCTAAACTATAATTCCTTGCTGCCTCGTCTTTCAAATCAAAGAGGTGTTGTTTAGCACTTATGCATTAGTAAAGGTCTTGGGAGAAGCTGCAATAACCCAGGTTATTAAAAACAAGACTACAGAAAACCCCAGGAAGACAAGAGGAGTAGGGTGAATAGCAAATAAGTTTTTAATTAGAAGTTATACCTTCAAATGAAGGTTTGTGGTTTAACAGGTCAAGTCAAAAACCACGGCATATTGGCTGCAGGAGAATTTTGGCTTCTCTATTGCAACAGGGACTTCACAGGTATCTACACCACATCACTGCTACCAACGCTTTGTGATCCCACATCTAGACAGGGAATGGTAATAAACGCCCTTCTTTATGACACACTTCAGTTCTACACACCAGCAAAGCTTCTGTCCTTGCTGCATCTATGAATTAAAGCTCAGGTAGTCTACAGGAAAGAGTGAGAAAAGAAAGAAGAAAACGGTGTGTGAAGTACAAAGAAAGGTTTAGGTGGTTTTTCATTCTTAGCTGTTTGACCATCACATTTGCATTGGCCTTTTGGCTTTTTCAAGAACGTTTTGGCAGTTCCCTGTTCAGCTGTAGTGAGCAAGAAGCTGATGCAGCATCTTTGTTGCAGACAAACAGTGGGAAGTTTTGAGCCAATGAAAACAGCAATGTCCACGTACACTGCATGATGGAGAACCAGCCACATACTGACTATGGAAATGAGCCCTTTGGCCAGAAGCAGGATTTACATAAGGAAGAAAAACACTATAGTTCCAATCAAAAGCTCAGCAGTTTCCCCAGTTGAATGCTGGAGACTATTCTAACTAGAGACTTTTTCAATTTTTGCAGCTATCCCTTAAGTTATTTCATCTCAACTGAGCCTGAGTTCAGTTCCGGTTACAGTTCAAAAGAAAATTCATTTATGATATATATCTTGAAGAGCTTAGTGTCAACAATTTAATTATTTTTTGTTTTGCTTTTTTTAAAATTATTAAAGTCTCACAAGGGTGCAAGGTTATCTCCTGAAGCTCTGCATCTTGACTCAGGATTGGAATGCTGGACTGCAGCTGACACACATCAAAGCAACTGACTGCACCAAGCCACACCATGTCACACAGTCTGAAGCTGCAGTCCCTGTTATTGCCTCAGTGATCTCCACTAAGAGCTGTATTCTGCAGCACAGATCCAGCCTCGCACGTCCCAACAGTTTCCAAGCCACAGCCTTTGCCTGCAATGCCCTTTAACAATGCTTACAGAAAGAAATCCAAGAAGCCGAAAGCAAGGCTAGAGCTCTAATGAGCACTAGTGACTGCACAGGCAGAGCACACTGACCACAAAGCACTACTTAGGCAAGTACTGCCATCAATAGGCCAATGAAGACTTGGGGTCATTTGTCTACACCTCGGTTTTGCCAATGCAGACATGCTGTCTGCCTCAATTCCACACTTAAATTGGCACAGATTGGAAATTTATACTGTATCATCACATCAGCAAAATTCGACTTGCCACTGTATATCTTTCCACTTAAAGAACTGATTTAAACTGCAGCTCCAACAGGAAACTTACTGATATACCTCTACAAATAAAAAGGCTTACAGTATAATAAACAAGGTGCAATACTGAGCTCCTGTATGGTTATTACTGCATATCCACAGTGCACTTACAGCATTATGCTTTTTTTTCCCCAACTCTTACAGTTCCAATTTGTTTTCCATGATACTGAATGGCTTCTACACCCGAGTCTGCTTTTCGCAAAGCAGCTCCTGAAACGTAATTCACTTGGTTGACACAGTTACAATCAAGTAGCTTACTGACATTCCAACAAATTACTTACTTGCCAGTCTGCACAAGCCTCCTGATTTTCATGTTTACCTGTGGAAACATCAAGCTGTTCTGCCACAAAGAACTTCTTTTTTTACAATCTCATCTCTCCTGAGAAGTTCCAACTTTGAATTTTCTCTCAGGGTGCCTCATGCAGTTGAACAATTAGCATCCTCCATCTTCTTTTATCACCTACACAACCTCAAGGGTTACTTATCTGCTTTACAGTTACTTTATCTACCTGGTGAACTTTAAAAATGTGAACTTTGAACATTCAAGAAAGCAAATGGCGAAGAATGGCAAGACTGCAATCTAATTGTTAAGAAAATCCGAGGAAACTACTATTAGTGATGTAACATCTGTAATAAGATCTGGGCCATCCACAGAAAATCTTGCTAACACTCAGCCACTCCTTTTCCCCAACCCAGACATGGCAGTATTAAGAAGTTTAGTTAATGGCTTATAATTTGGTACTAAAAGAGCTGATGTTCAGTCAGTGCAGAGCCACTCTAAATAAAACCACTGGCAAAATAAACCAGCACCGGGTACGACAGCTGGCCATCAGCAGGGCCAGTGAGCAAAAATCGAACCTTTCCAGCAGAAGTGAGGACTTTTCACGTCACCGTTAAAAGGATTAAACATGTCCCCAAGCATTCTGCTTTTCCCATATATCTGATGGAGTTTAGAAGTATCAGCTGCAGCTCACTGGTCCACCTACAAATCCACCTGGTTGTTCATGGGGCAACTTTATGTGTTTTATATTAATAACACTAATTGCCATTAATACTGTATAGGCAGAAGTGAAGCAGCAACTCCTACACTTTCTGCTGGCTGCTCAAATTAATTTTTCCTGAGGTCTCTTATTCCCACAAACTTGGTTCTCGTGTTTGCTCTCCAATCCAATTGAGCTTGTACTCTGTGACTCAGAGGTGCTTTTATCTGCTGAGCACTTTCTTCTCTCTTCCATTACACCTGAAAGCCTGCAAGCTTTCACAGCCTTCCTATCTTGGACAAGCTACTACAGCCCTAACTACTGACAAATAACCCCTTTTCTTGCATACTGAATATGATGTAATTAGAAAGGGTCCTGATAGATTAACAGATAGGAAATAAAAGGACAAAAATTAATTTATGGGCTCGCTCCAGGAAATGTCAAGACACCGATTAAATATCAGTAGTAAAGGCGGGCATCTCCTTATCATTTGGGAAGCTCACAAAACACAATGGCTGCAGGTTTAACGTTTCTCATGCAGATGTCTGTGTTACTGCTGGCCCTGAGGAGCACATTAGGCACAGTCACTAAATGCAGGGCTTTAAAATAGGGAACACGTCCATCTTAAATCTCTAATAAAGGAAAACAAATAACAGAATTTTCCCTAATCTGCTTTCCCCAGCTTTTCATCCAGAAAGTCAAGACTTCCACAAAGCGGTTGCACATCACCTTCAAGTTTACCCTCTCTCTATAATCGTTCTCAAGCTCCTAGGGCTTGCCTAGCTGGGTACAAGAATTCTCAACGAGCTACCAATCTGATTTAAAGCACAAGACTTCTGGATTCTCTCTTTCTAATTTTGGGGTGGTAAAGGGTTTAAATCTATACAAATCAGGGTGCCACAGTTCTGCATATGTACGCAGTTTCAGAGAAAGATTCCCAGCAGTCAGGGCAGAAGAAAGAAGGACAAAGCAAGGTATGCTTCAGGTTCAGCTTACATCCACTCAAGGTGAATAATGTAGGGATCACTGGAAAGCAGAGGGAAAAGTGTCTACACTGAATCAACTATTCCTCTGCATGCCTTTTACTCTTGATAATCAGGTACAAAAAATTTTTGTAAAATCCCACTTAGACAATCAGTCTCTTTCTCATCAAAAGTCAAAATCATCCTGCTGCTGAGAACATGCCTTTTTGTTAAGACAGAAGTTTAGTTTTCAATAAATTTATCTATGAATAGAGAGTAACTGTTTGGGATTTGAGGAGTTTCTATACTGTCAGTCTTCATGACTGCACTGAAATACCATAATTTCTCCTCAAGGCTCAGCTCATGCAGTCCTGCAGTGGCATAGGTTCAGATATGTTTTTTCAAGTGTTTCAGAATCTAGACATTATTGTTTCAAAGCCATCTCTGTGAGCTCACACTTCAACAGAAAATAACCCCTAGTGATCTCACCACAGAAACAAAAAGAAACACTAATTTTAAGTTGTTCCATCACATCAGGGAGTGATGATTTATGCTTTGAAAAATAAGTAGCAGAGAGTATTACAAAAACCATTTTCATCTTCCAAGCAAAGACATGTTTTACCTGAGAAAACCTATTCTCTAGGTGGTAAGTTGAAGAGCAATATAAAGTGAGTCTGAACTGTTGTCCAGACAAAACCTATTTCCTGTATATCTCAAATACATGCAGCCTCATTCCATGGTCAGGGAACACACTGATGAGACAGTATGTCCCAGGGCATTAGAATTACTGTGGCTGGAAGCTGCACTGGATTTCTTAATGAGCTGAAATCAGACCGTTAACAAATTACAGCTGAAGCTGTGGATGCTCTGTTATGCTCTGACAGCCAGTACACTCTCTCCTGGTAGGGACTATAAAAAAACGTGGGAACTGGGTGGAAATTTTTTCTATTAGCTTCAGTATCTCTGCTCTGTACCTGCCTCCAAATATGCTATGAAGCTGCAAACTATTGGAATTACAGATACCAGCAATTACTGCTACTTGTCTTGACCCAGTAAAAAGCCAGATGGAGGTCTAAGCAAGAAACAAACAGAAGATAAGAGCAGCTGAGAGTGAGATTATTCCCAGCAATGTGCAATTTAGGTGAAGCCTTTGAGTTCCTGGCAAACTGCCCATGAGAATGCTGCTTAAGCCAAATTGAATACCTCTGACCTATGGATGTTTACAGAAAGACAGCAGTCATAGAGCGCTGCAGGCATAAATGAATGGGACTATAAAAATTAAACAAGAGAAGAAAAAGCCAGGACCAGACTAAAAATTTTACAAATACTGTGAGTTTTCCTAGCTATGGCTGAGTTATCCATGACTCCGAAGACAGTTTGAATACTTAAGTATTTACTGATTGTTGAGTCAATCATTCATTCAGCCTAATTTCTGGTTAAAATAAATTTTAAAACCTAAATTTTTTAAATTGTGGAAATTAAGCTGTTTTGATTTATTTTTAATAGCCTCAGACATACAGACTAATAAGAGATTACATAGATTTGATTAAATACCCATCAATCTGGCATGTCCCACATCTTAATTTTTAAGTAGGTGGTCAGTTTTACAGAAATGGAGGTGAAAAACCCATACAAAACAGCATCTGTTGTACTTATAAAAGTTAACTGTACTTATAAAAAGCTAACTTTTTCTTTTGTGTTCTTTTTGTTTTTTCCACTGTCATTTTTTTTTCCTCTTCCTATCCAATGGCCACACTGCTGAGAGGCTCAGAGAATCTATGATCTGTATGCAAAGACAGAAAGAGAAAAAAGTATGTACAGCTTGTGAGAGACTCTGTCTAGATCTCAGCACAGTTTAGTTTTAAGAGCTTTTACATGAACACTGTAGGGTGTTAATCCAATCTCTGGTGTGTTAGGTTTTTCAGGATTTTAGCAAGGCTTTGGATACCATCCCTTAAAGCATCTTCCTAGACAAGTTGTCCCAGCTGTGATCTGAGCAGGTTCACAGTGTGCTGGGTGAAGAATTGGCTGAAGGGCTGGGGCTACGTTTGGCTGGTGACTGGTCACCAGTGGTGTTTTGCAGGGCTTGGTTCTCGGGCCAGTTCTGTGCGATGTTTATCGGTGATCTGGATGCAGGAGCTGAACGCACCATCAGCACGTTTGCTGTCGGTGCTAAACCAGGAGGTGCTGTTGATTCTCTGGAGGGACAAGAGGCCTTGAAGAGGAATCTGCATAGAGCATTGGGCAATCATTCCTGGCATGAAATTTAACAATAACAAATGCCAGATCCTGCACCTGGGATGCAGTAACTGCAGGCACAAGTATAACCTGGGAGAGGAATGTCTGGAGAGCGCCCTGCAGGGAGGGCCCTGGGGGTGCTGGTGGGCAGCAGCTCAGTGAGAGTCAGCAGGGTGTGCCCGGGCAGCCCAGAGGGCACAAACCGTATCCTGGGGGGCATCAACCACGGCAGCAGAGCCGCTCAGAAGGGGGGATCATCCCGCTGTGCTCGGCGTTGGTGCGGCCTCAGCCAGAGTGCTGGGAGCAGTTCTGGGCACCAGAGTGTAAGTGGGATGGGGAAGGAGGAGGAATGCATCCAGAGGAGGGCAACAAAACTGGGAATGGTTCAAAGCTGCACAAAGGAAGGCTCAGATTTGACATTAGGAAGCACATCTTTAATGAGAGGGTGGTCAGACACTGGAACCCCCAGCCTTCCTGGGTAAGTGACTGATGCCCCATCCTCGTCTGTTTAAGAAGCATTTGGGAAACGCCCTTAATAACATGCTTTAACTTTTGGTCAGTCCTGAAATTGTTAGGCAGTTGGGCTAGGTCATAGTTATAGGTCCCTTCCAACCAAAATTATTCTATTCTATTCTATTATTTCCTCTTTGAACTTTTAAGTTTTTTCCAAGACTCCTGAAATCCTACATCCCTGTCCAGTTATAATTAATACAACATAAAGCTGTAGTATCCCCATTTTAGATCCTTGCCACACCATTAGCTAGAACTCCTTATAAGCTGTTAGCTCCAGAGTAATATTCAGATCAACCAGTTCTGTAAGAATGCTATTAGAAAAATAGATTGGGTACTTAAGCAAAACCAAAGTAAGAATTTGTCAGGAACATGTGTCAACTAGAGGCTATAGCGAACAGAACTATTTTTCATTTTCATCTCATTGTACTGCACTGCCTGTCATTGCTGGCCCCGGTCACATCTTGCCACAGTGATGCATGAACTTGTCACCTCAAAATTGGACTGCTGCGACCCACATGGAGCGATGCTGCACACGCCCTGCAGCTGGCACGGAATGCTGAGGCCCATTTATGAGGTGACACGGTGCCACTTGGGCACACTGGGCTCATGTTTCAATGGTCTGTACCTGTAAGTTTAAAAATTCAAGGTTCTGATTTTAATAATTACAGCCAAACTACGTGAGAGAGAATTATCCAAGAAAGTGAGCCCTGCTGACAACTGCTGCTGTAACAACTTGGCCCTGGAGATAAACTAAACTACCAAAGAGGGGAGTCTCAAAGACAGGTTCTAGATTTGGTTTGTTCATGTCCACTGAGAGTCCAGCACAGTTCGAATTCATTTGGACACACAGGGGCACACTTTTTCATTCATCCCAAACTCTAACAAAAGGAGGTGTTGGAGATGAGGAGTGACTGACTCATAAACAGTCCTTTTATCTGCATTTCATTTACAGCTAAAGGAATTATACCACAAAATATGCTCTTACAGGCTTCAATAAACACATTGCTGTTAATAACAAAACCAAAAATCAATCAAAAAATAACCCCTAAAAAAACAAAACCCAACAAATAAAAAGTGCCTATCAAGCAAAACTTTTTTAAACAAATCTCTTTACCATGCAGATATTCCGGACATCTCACTTGATCACTGAAGTAACTGAGAGCACAGGATTTCACTTAGTAGTTTCTCTCTGAAAATCATCATTTGTAGTTCCTTTTTCTTGGAAATGTGTTTTGCAAAGTCTTGCCAATTTTACTCCTATTTAAGGATGTCTAAATCCGTTTTGAAGCAATATGCTCACCAGAAATTCATGAACTCACCAGAGGAATCATTAGGACATAAATCACACGCTACCTATCCCTATCATATATGTGTCTCTTGGTTTACACATAAGAACATAGGTGGCCTCTTTCAACACAAAACATAATTTATATATCCAGAAAAAACTGAAGAGGTGCCACTGTCAATCCTGTTCTGTTCCTCTAAATACATACAATTTATGTGTGTTGCCAAAATGAAATAACCTACCTCTTGATAAATCTTCAAATGTTTCTACACTCAAAGCTTCTAGTACCATCTTTTTAGGAACCACAGAAAACAATTTCCATTATTAAAAAAACTGAATTAAAAACTATCACAGATATTTCTTGAAGTCTAAGGTACCTCCTACAACTAAGAAGACATGCAAGTCAGACTTCAAGCAACTGAATAAATACATTTCAAGCAGATTTAGCTTCAAACAGAAGGAAGAAGCTGCAGGATTACTTTAGGAACAGAGTTGCATAGTGCAGATGTGCAATCCACAGCACCCTATGGCACTGAGAAGCAGGTAATATGAGTGACTTAGATACCAGCATTCCTACTAAAGATTTCCCATTATGAGCTCATCTGTGAGAAGTTCATGAACTGTATGACTCATGTTAGAAATAAATCTTCTTGCAAACACATTTCTTTTTAGGGTTTTTTTTGGGTTTTTTTTTGTTTTTTTTAAATAGGGTTTACAATCACTGTTTATGACCCAGAATAAAAACTGCTATGACAGCATTGGTTGTGGGAAGCTGTAACTAATCACAAGTCAAAGCTGATCAAAAATAAAACACTTGTAGTTTTGCCTCATTCTTAAAGAATGACCTTATCGTGCAACAAATAAACTTTTTGTGCACTGTTCCCTCTGCCCTGCAAAATCCTCTATAAAAATGAAACATAATATTATGCCACTTGGCAATGTGTCAGGACTTATGGCCTATATAGAGCCAGCTAAAGGCCGTACCAGATGCTTCTTCCCCAGAAAACTAAGAGAAACTGGAGCAAGACAGAAGAGGCTTTTGTTATTGCTAATGCTTATACACTTGTTCTCAGGAGTTTTCCACCCTTAGGGAGGAAGAGACCATTACATTAGTGCCTCACAGACTTAACTAACTTACAAAGAGAATTTAAGCTGTTCAGACCACCAGCCAAACCAATGCAGTGATGCTGTTGCAGAGAGCAGTCCAATTAATTTCATACTGAAAGAAGCACAGGCAAACAAGCAGCACCTACGGGCTGCTGCAGCTCTTCCACTGGGATAATATTTCTCAACTCATCTTCCAGAAGCAGAGGGATTATGCAGCAAAATTCTTCTATCTTCCTCCTGTAACTTCCTCATACACAGCAACACCACATTGCACAATAGAGGAAAAATCACTCCACAGTCCTCATCCCACCCAGACAGATTGCAGTGGAGTACAGGAAGATACCCAACATCTTCCTCACACAGCACAGAGAAGAGATGTGAGGTGGAAGAGAACAAGATGCATGTTCTATCACATAATTTTTTCACCACCTTGATTTGTTTCACTCTGTCTGCAGTGTGCTGATCAGCACAGCTCAGACAAGATCAAAATGAAAGCTGATGGTGCAGGAGAGGTAAATGGTAATGAATGGTAGCATAATTTTATGTCAAAAACATCAAAGCTTTATATTTTTGTAAAAGGACTGTTTCCTTTAAATTCTCACACACTAGAGGAAGCTGTAATGGACTAGCAAAATCTAAACTTCTGTAAGAAATTTTCTCCTGAGAGCATAAAGTAACTGCTGCCAGGACATTGCATAACCAGGCATAAAATGAAGCAAACTACTGAAAAAGGCTAGTCTTCCAATCACTCATATCTTAAATAGGAAAGCAGAAAGGGGAAAATACCTAAACAAAGCTTAGTTATCTACTAGAACCTTTAAATATGAAACCCTAATATTAAAATATAGAGAGTGCCTACTACAAAGCAATTTATTTTACAAGAGCCACATACAAAGAAGGATAGCCTATTAAGCAGTTAAGCTCAAATGGAATCTGCTCTCAAATGTCATCAGAAGAGCAGTGTCTTTTCACCAGGTCTATTCCCTAGTATGCAGCCACAGTTTCATCTATAAAATATAATGATAAAAATAGCCAATGAAGGTTTATCGCTCCTTTTTGTCCTGTGAAGGCAATGCAGTTCAGAGGAAGGGAGCAGACATTTACTCTTGACTGCAAACCATCAAAACAATTTACAGCTGGTTTAATTTCTGCACACCTCCAAACAACGAGATTGCACAGTGACAGTTCAGGGCACAATCACATGCAAATCCACAACTAAGCCTCACAGGGAGAAAATTTGGCCCTTGGCAACTTCTCTTCAGTTTTGCTCATAAGTGAAGCCTACTTATAATCTCTCAATTTGCAGCACTGGCAGCTAGAGACAAAATAAAAATGCTACAATTTGGCTCCTTCTTGTGATCCAGAAGCAATAACAGAAAGAAAAATGTTTTACTACTGCACTTGTTTTAAGCCCTTCTACGGAAATCCAGCTTTCACTACAGCAGTAGTCTGGCACTGTCCAAAAGCCAAGCAGCCCTGCACTTTGCAGAACTCTGTATGAAAAAACTAAGCAAGCATCAATCATTTTCAAAGTCTGCCCTATCAGTCAGCACAGGCTGGTGAGAATGTTTGTGTTATGTCCAAAATTGCCAAAGAAGTGTCAGAGATAACAGATACACTCTGCAACATAAGAAAGAAATCATGGCAGAAACCAAGCAAAGTCACAAAACCTGCAGCAATTTCAGGCTATCACAACAAAAGGAGATAAAGCCATTCTGTTCCCAGTGGCTCCAGCTCTGGCCTTTTTCTCCTCAAGCCTTGGGGAAGTGCAATCCATAGTTTGGCATCAGAGTAAGCATCACAAGCCAAACCACACAGTCCACTGTCTGAAATCAATCTTGTTTTCTTCTTCAAAATAATAAATTATACCTTTCTTTAAAATCTTACTGCTTGAGCCTATTGCTTTAGTATTTTAATTCCTCTCTCCACCTCTGGAGCTGAAGAAAAGCTTTTGACAAAAACAGACAAGATTTCCTTGTAACTACCCAGTTCCAGAGGCTTAGTTTGAAAGAGAAAACACTATGTCCTTATAGTCACTGCAAAGTCGCAAAGGTGCAAAATTTCCTTAAGAAAGGCACAGGCTAATTTTCAGGTCACATCACCCGTAAATAGGGAAAAAAATATCTGATCCCAAGTCAGAAAAACCAGCTTTAATCTCATATGGTATTCATAAGAGATAGAGTTCCTTTCTTAAAAGCTTAATTATACTATTTTATTACTGTTCCAGACACCATTCAAAGTTTGAGTGCAAATAAACATTTGATCACTTAGCTGCTGAAAAACATTGTTCAACACTTGCAGTAAGTGTAATGGATTCAAAACAGGAAGAGAGGAAATTAAACCCAAAAAGATATACAAGCAACCAACTCACAAGACAGAATATATTCTTACTTTAGAGCCAGAACAGATTAATATCACATCTCTGACAATACATCCGTAAAACAACTTACATGTTTCACCATGTATTTCACCATACTTTCTTAATAAAAATAAGTTATGTTTCCAATTTCAGGTTTAAGTCAAGAACTTCTTTGGCAATTTTCACATGAGCTGTGAAAATAGTAATTTTTAACTGCTTTGATCTTTCCTTTCTAAAGTCTTCATATTGGACTGTTTCCTGATTGCTGAGAGGATAGAATAACATCTGGAGGGACAGAAGTTGCCATTTTGAAGCTCGGCTACAAAAAAAAAAGATGGCTTTAAAGCAAAGCAGAGAATAAGAAAAGATCAACTCAAGTGTTTTGGAAGCTAATTTAAAATTACATACCAACAAAAACTATGAAATAAATTGTAAGTGCTAGAAGATAAACTTTTACTTTCCTGAGAAAATTTAAGAGATCTTTAACACATTCCCATCTCTGGCATCTCTTTCTTTGTTTCAGAAACAAGGTGGTTCAAAATCACACAGGATGGTTCAAAAACCCATCGCACAGGAAGCACAAGCAGTATGTCTTCATAGCTACTAAAATGTGAAACTATTGTCCCTCTTCAACTGATGATCAGTTTAATTGTGTGATACAGCTATAAAGGCACAAAGAAAACTAGAAAGTTAAAAGCTAGATTTTTAGGTTTAAAAAAAAAAGCCTGAAAGAATTAAAGCAAATTAATTGCTAAAATAAACATCACATAATAGGCAGCTAACAAAACTGCTTTCTTCGGGTAATGAAGAATGAAAGCTGTTGTCCTAAAGCTGGTTTTCTGAAAGAACTGAAGTGTTTCAGCCGCCCTCTAGTGTTAATGCACAGGTAACCCAAGAGGAAGGCTGAAAAGATGCTTGAGTTAAGAAATTAATCATTATGGTTTATTTTTAACAATTGTCAAACTGAAAATTAAAAAGTAGATTTAAAAAATACCACTGGGCCAATTTTGTCTTTAAAATTAAGGTATTCAAACCTTTCCTGTAACGTGCAATTCTGCCTCAGAGCAACTAAGTACATGAAGTTATGGGAGATCTTTTACTCAGCTTCAGCCTTGTATTTCAGCCTAAGGAAAAGTTCTGCTTGATGCTAAAAAACGAAATTATTAGAATTTTAAAACAGAAAAGAATCAATCATCTATTTCCATAACCCAAGTTGTAAGATAAGCAAATATTAAAACTAAAGAAATACTGGCTTTTATAATTCACTCTATTTAAAATAAACTGTTTATATATAAGCATGGCTGAAAAAGTCTCTTTTTCCTCCTCAGGCTCAACATGTAAATTTCAACTTGAGTTTAATTAGCATGCAGAAAAAGGAAAGCTCAGAGGGAAACCTTCTCTGGAGGGTTCTTTACCAGCAAATTCAATGCAATCTTGAGCACCAATAACAAAAAAAAAGTTCATATGACAAAAAGTGAGACTCCTAAAAATATTAGGTACTGATAGAAGAAGGGGGAATGTTCTAATAGCTAAGCTAAGTTTTAAGTTGTGTCTACTGCCTCTCGTCCTGTCAGTGGGCAGTACTGAGTCTGGCTCCCTCTTCATCATTTCTCTCCCTCCATGAGGTATTGTACATGTTGATAAGATTCTCCCCAGGCTGAACAGTCCTAGCTCTCACTGCCACTCCTCATATGAAAGATGCTCCAGTCCCTTAATAACTTTTGTGGACTTTTGCTGCACTAGCTCCATCTTTCTTCTGCTGAGGAGCTACAACTGGGCACAGTACTTAGGCTGTGTCTTACCAGTGCTGAGTGGAGGACCAACACCTGTCTAAAACTGATGGAAATGCTTTCCCTAATGCAGTCCTGAACGCCTTTGTCTGCTTTTGCCACAAAGATGGCTCATGGTCATCTTGTCATCAACCAGACAGAGCTGTTTTCCAGAGAATCAGCATGAACTGGAGCATGAACCAGGTATTCTTGGAACACATTCCTGTGCATATGCAGATGCTGTGGATGAACGGGAAAAATCTACACAGATTAGCCAGTGACAGATAATGCCTGACCAACTGGATTTGTGGACAATGGCAGAGCAGTGGATATGATTTACCTCAGCAAGTCTTTTAGCAGTCTGGATTGGTGGGCAACTTAGAGAGGCAAAAAACTGCTTGGAAGGTTGGGCTTGAAGAACAGTGGTTGAAGTGTCATAATCTGTGCTGGAGGCCAGCAACGAGGAGAGTATTGCATGGGTCTGTCTGGAGGCTTGTCCTGTTCAACACCTTCATCAGTGACCTGCAGAAGGTGACACGGTACACTCTCATCAGGTTTGCAGATGACAGCAAACTAGGGGATGCAGACGATAAGCCCCAGGGCAGAGCTGCCATTTTGAGGGACCTAGACAGGCCAAAGAAACAGGCCACCAGGAACGGACCTCTGCTGAAAAGGACTTGTGGGTACCAGTGGAGACGGGGCTAAACAGGACTCAGAATTGCAATGAAGGCTAAAAGCTTACTGTACTGTATCCACAAGACAATACACAGTAGATAATAGAAGTGATTGTTTTCTTTTACTCAACACTATACTAAATCCAGTTCTGGGCCTCCAGTAAGTGTTGATAAAGGATGTGGAACTGTTGGAGTGAGGCCAGAGGAGAGATATGAAGATGATCAAAGGGCTGGAGCACCTCTCTGATGAAAACATGCTGAAAGGTGGAGTTGTTCAGCCTGGAGAAGAAAAGGCTCCAGGGAGACCTTATAGCACCTTCCAATACCTAAAGGAGGCCTGAAAGCTGGAGAGGGACATTTTATAAAAGCATGCACCAATAGGACAAAAAGGGAAGGTTTCAAACTGAAGGAGAATCAACTTAGATTAGATATAAGAAGTTTTTTACAATGAGAGTGATAAAACACTGGCACAGGTTGCCCAGAGAGGTGATAGATAACCCACCCCTGGAAACATTCAAGCCAGGCTGGATGGGGTTCTGAGCAACCTGGTCTGGTTGAAGATGTCCCTGCTCATTGCAGGGGGCTGCATTAGATGGCCTTTACAAGGTCCCTTCCAACCCAAACTATTCCATGAGAAACCTGAGCAAGTCCTGCCAAAGGTCACCAAGTTTCTCAGGGAATTAGAGCTCTGGGCCTATGAGGAAAGGCTGATGAAAATGGGCTTGCTTCGCTTATGAAGGCTTTGGAGGACACAATAGCAGACTTTCAATTCCTAAGAGAAGGTTCCCAAGAGCACGAGCCAGGCTCTTTATGAAAGTATGTGGTAGGAGAACAAGACACAAGTGAAGTTGCCACAGGACATTAAAAAAATCACTGCTCTGAAGTATTGGAACAAGTGTCTGAGAGATTGTGGAATCCACATCCATGTAGATTTTCAAGAACCATCTGGACAAAGTCTGAGCAACCTAGTCTGAAGTCAGCACTGATCTTGCTTTGAGTAGGAGCTGGGCTAGATGACCCCTGGAGATCCCTTCCCACCTGAATGAGTCTGCAAGTGACATCACCTTATAAACCTAAGCACAAGGGAGTCTGGGGTATCACAAATTCAATGCCCTTTCTGATAGCAACATCACAAACACCAATACTTATTTATTTATTGTGTGTTCACTACTCTGAAGGAACTGAGTTTATAAAAACAGTTTTACAAAGTGGTATTTGAAATGGCTTTAACATCTGACATATGCCTATCCCAGGGCTTCCTGCACCATGCAATGCACAAGAAGTGCTGGCATGTTTGTAGCATTGAGGAATGTTTGAGCTGCTCCACCAACAGCTTATCTGCTTAGTTAGCAGCATTTGTTTCAAGAAAATTTAAAACAGTGTCCCCACTTCCTCCATATGCCTCCCTCAGAACAAACATCTTGATATGTGTACCAAGATGCACAAGGTCATATAGACACAGGCTTTTAATCAGGCTGGAAGCAAGCCCTTGGAAAGTTTCCATAACACAGATGGTGACCCCTGGCCTGTGTATAACATCTGTAGTGCCATTGTCCTTACTATTTCTGCTCCATAAGAACCACCACTGGCATGAAGGCTGCCAGTTGTACAGTAGTGTCAAGTATCTGATCATGTTAGTCAGTGATGGGGCCTACACTTAATATCATTAATCTGGACTAAAAATTCATGTCAATCATGAGTAAACTTGCTGACACAAACTCTGAGAGCAGCAATAATCCAGCACGGCCAAACCAAATCACCGCCTGGAATGCAGAGTCTGATGTAATCTTTGGCTTCAAGTTGCTCCCATGACTCTCAGTTACACGTACAGATACAGTCACCCACATTACACAGCTACTTTTGTTCAGCAGTTTTGTGAAATCTGTCTAAAAATTCAATGCTGTTCACACCAGTATCAGCAGAAGGCATTACATCACAGTAAGCACACTGGATCTCTGAAGCCCAGTTAAATCTTTAGGAAGACAAAGACAAATACAGTTTTAAAACATAGAATGCTGTTTATAAATATTTGGTAGGAATGTCAAGGTCTCTGAAGTTGACCAGAGCCCATCAAGTACAGAAGTTTCAAAATCACTTTGGTCAGCTACATACTTTTATGGCAATGCTGCTGCTGTATGCACATTCTCAGCGTGGTAATACAATTCTGCTGCATGGGCATGCTCAGACAGCACAACTAGCACATGTACCACCCTTTGGGAATCTCTGAGTTAATACAGCATCTAGTCTGGCATCCATCCACTTTCACAAAACAACTCATCTAACCCAATTTCCCATCTTCCTTCTTAACTGCCCCACAGCTGTGGGCAGAAAAATTCCCCAGGGGCCTGCAGCCTGTCTCTTTTCTCTCTCTTTCCTGACACTCCCATAAAATACACTCTGGTTTCACAACAGAAGGTAATGAAACAGGAGGAAAATGCCTCAATTTTTGCTGACTAATAAGCATGCCTACAACTGGATGCGACCACCTTCCCATCACATGGTGACGCAGTCGTGAGCTGTGCTCCCACAGTACCAGAATTCCGCTGGTGCCCACAAGTTTCCTGTTTGTGGTCAGATCAGAGCAGATGCACCGTGACACACAGTCTGATGGTGCTGCACTGAAGAAAATACTACATCATGTGTGGCCTTGAAATGCCGAGTGCTGTCCTCAAACAGGACAAGAACCTCACAGCAGTCGGTAAAAAGAGAAATAGTTCATACTTGAAAATCCCCAATTGAACTTAATAGGTGGAGAACAGAATTAAGAGCCGAAACCAAGTATTTAATATCCCACGCCAATTAGGATTTCTTGTGTATTATATTTGGTACTCACCACCTAACTGTAACCCCAAACTGTATTAAATGCACTAAACTCACAGCCCCACCACCAATCCTGATGATGATTTCTACAATCTACAATAATTATATGATGTATGAAACGAACCATGCAATTTTCCTGTTTTTACCATCTTTGTCTTTCAGCGAACCTCCCCTTCTTTCTTTTAAGAATCTTGGGAGACTACTAAATTAAAAGATAGGATGGCATGCATAATAATACTATATATTTTTTCAATTTTAAGTATTTCATATATTTGCTCCAGTTAGGTATCCATGGAATTATGATACTGTAAATAGAAGAGCCTAAGGTGAATTAGCAGATGTTTTTTTGAAACAAGGATACACAAACAGATCTGCAGCTTTATTTAAACTGAATGGAGAGAACAAAAAGGGGACAAAGTCACCACAGTATTTTAACATATACGAATGCTGAAGATTAGTCTTTTTCTCTCTCTTTACACACCCTCCCTTAAAAGAGAAAATTTCCATGCCCAAACTACTTTATTTCTTTCCATATTCTGCTACATCTTCTCATTCATCAAATGTTCATCAGCTTCATTTAATATATTTCAAGTTGGGTAGCCCAGGATGCTTTAACAAACAGGAATTTGTATGAGCTTGGCTGGATTCCCTCAACTGCACCCTCATCCACCAGTTGTGGATGACTGGTACTAGCCAACTGTAAAGCACTGTTCCTGAACAAGTAACAATTGTTAAAATAAAAAAATTAGAGTTTAGGCTATGCATTGTTCTGGGCTGCTATCAAAGGAAGCACTCGCATGAAAATACAAAAGCAGGAAACAGTTAAAAAGTACATTCTGTGGCACCAGCTCTTTGCCAGCTTCAGTCTTCACTGCATACTGTATCACACCAATAAATAAAAGGTGCACTGTGAGCAGCTTTAAAGCAAAAACGAATGACAAAAAACCAAAACAAAACCCAAACCAAACAGCCATCTCCCTACTCCAAAAAAAAAAAAAAAAAGAAAGAAAAAAACCCAAGCAGACTGAAGACTAAAGCACTAAACAATTGTGACAAGAAAAAAAATCTTAACAAAGGTCAGTGTTGTCCCCGAGACATTTTTATTTCAGCTGTCAGCTTTGAAAGCCAGATATCTACAAATGTCAGTAAATGCAAAAGGTAAAAATTAGTACTCTTATACAGACATACTCACTGACTTTCCAGAAATTCTCTCTCTCTTTTTTTTTTTAAATTGTGTACCAAGGTTCTAATAATACATCACAAGGAAGAATACCAGTTTTGATAGCATGCTGATTTACTTATACATACAAAACTGCAAATTATAAATTTTCTGTTCACTCCTGGAGTCCTCCTCCTATCTTGCATGTCTCTCAATGACCCAAACAGCACCAAGGAGTGGCTGGACAAAGAGCACACTAGACACTTCTTCTGTGTGAGGCTCTCAGACAAAAATCAGCTCTTGGCAAATCTTTACTTTCCAGTAGGTAAACAGAACTTAAAATCACAAACCACAAGATAAAAAGGAACAGGTTTAAAGATGCACATTTCAAGCAACACTGTTCACAAGGCTGTAAGTTTAAATTGCACAGCAACCATTAAAAATTTTAAAATCAAAACAGCTGAGAGGAAAACTAACGTCTTTAAAAACAATTTGATGGGTGAAGTATGGGTGTTAATGTTTTTGAAATGGGTCTTAATGTCTCTACTGACCTTGGGCAGCAGGTTTGCTGCAGAGCCCAGACACCCTGGCTCCTAAAACAGACAAGGGTCTGCACAAGCCTGAACTTCAGAACTTTGGGGTAAAATAGTAGGGTCAAGGAGATAATATGTGCTAGATGGTTAGGGGAGGCTGTACCTTCCTAGTGCCTC
Source organism: Callaeas wilsoni (assembly GCA_013398955.1). Classification (NCBI taxonomy): domain Eukaryota; kingdom Metazoa; phylum Chordata; class Aves; order Passeriformes; family Callaeidae; genus Callaeas; species Callaeas wilsoni. The sequence goes on along the minus strand of VWPU01001917.1, from coordinate 1,286 downwards.
AGCAATGGGGAAAGAAACAGGACAACCTGCAGCCGGGAGCTCAGGATAAAAGGAGACTGCACCCTCTGAAACCTTGAGAGAGAAAACCCCGCGGGCGTGTGCCCCAGTGTATTCTCTCCCTTTATTCGAATAAATTTGCAGGACTCCTCTGTCTCCCTTTTGGACATAAACCTCTGGCATTTGTGGATTTTCCTGACAGCTGGGGATTTGTCCAGGATTCTTCCACCGTCCAGGGAGAGCATGCAGCAGGAGGAGCTGGAGGCATGCCTCACCCAGTTTTTAGGTTAGCAGCTCCCTTCGGTGCTGTCCGGCACTGGGCAATTGATGGGGTACGCAAGACTGCCCAGGACACAGACGAGAGGCAGACCAGGGGGGTCGTGAAGAGTCCACAGGATATGGACGCCCAGAGGGAGCGGTAAGGGAAAGTCGAGAGGGGTCTTGGCAAATCTCACCAGTGAGTACAACTTCAGGGAGTAAAACATGGCAGGACACTCAAGGTGGGCAACAAAGGAAAGTAGAAAAAGGGTCTTGACTATAGGGATGACGATCACAAAATACCTCTGAAGGGTCCTTTGGGAAAATGTTGCACGTTCTCCCAGAAGCAGTTAAGAGGTGTCAAGAAAGGGTCTTGGCAACCCACGCCCAGAGGGGGCAACACGGAGTTAGTTTCAGAAAGGATTGGTTGAAGGGGAATAAGGAGAAATGTGGTTAAGGCAAATAGCAGCAGAAGGCTATGTGGTAAGGAAAGAACAGTGAGGACTGGGAAGTCCTCTGCCTTTTCTTCAAAATCTGCAGTCTAATAGAGGACCAGCTGCAACTCTTTTGTATTCCCAGCTTCCAGGAGAGGGAAAACAGGGAGGCATTGTTCCCACACCCCTCCCCAAGCCATTATGGAGCCAGGATGGAGGATTTGGGTTTGTCCGCTTACTACTCAGGACTTAAGGGGGTTCCTCTCTGGTGAGGAGTGCCAAGGCCAGGTGCAAGAGTACAGGACCAGCAGCACAGGCTGGGGATCTGTGAGGGAGGTGGAGGACCTAGCCGAGGCTGTGCGGCAGCCAGGGCGCAGCATGGGCGATGCCCAAGGCCACCATGCCTGCGGGCAGGGGTTGCTTGAGGTCATTTGGGCTGACTGGAGGTCATTGGAGTGCCTGGCAGGGGTTACTTGAGGTCATTCGGGATGACTTGAGGTCACTGGAGTCCCTGGCGGGGGTTACTTGAGGTCATTTGGGCTGACTGGAGGTCATTGAAGTCCCTGGCAGGGGCTACTTGAGGTCATTTGTGCTGAC
>VWPU01001916.1:0-25929 GCA_013398955.1 Callaeas wilsoni | reverse complement strand
AAAAAAAAAAAAAGAAAAAAAAAGAAGAAGAAGAAAAAGAGAATACCTCGTTGGCACGGGGAGGTCCGAGGGCAGCCAGCCTGCCGGGTGCGCGGAGCCGGGGAAGGGCTCTGCCCGCCCGGCTCTCCGGCTCAACTTTGGCGGAGAGAAATGCGAGGAGGAACCCCCTCCCCGCTATACATTTAACCCCTCCCGCACTGAGTTTAATTACTCGCAATAGTTGTTCTAATGTATGCTGTCACACGGGAGAATTGAGAACGCATATCGTTAATATGAATTAATCTTGATTTTAATAGCAACTGACAACCGATCTCCAAAACGCTGAGCGCTCATCGCCGCTCCGAACAGCCGCCACCGGGACGCGGAGCGGCGCGGCCGCACGGCTGGGCCAACTTTCCTCGGTGCCGGGCCCGGGGGTGACCCCGGGGTCCCCGTGGTGGCTCTCGGCTCTGCAGGGACTCTCCGCGGCTCCGGCCCCGCGCAGCGCCGCGCTGCCGCTGTGCCCGCTGCCGGCAGCGCCTTGCCCGCGGCTCCGCCGCCCAGCACACCCCGTCTTCCCATTTTTCCCCTTTTCTTGGTGATTGTTTTGTTTATTTGTTTGTGTTTGGGCGTTGGGTTTTTCTCGCAGAGCCCCCGCGCCGCCCCTCCGCCCGGAGTCGGGAGGGGCGCCGGGGGGAGCCGCAGCAGACGCGGAGCCTCCGCCGCCCCCCGGCACCTCGGCGGCCCCGCGGGCCCCGCAGCCGGCTCTGCGCACCGCTGGGCTGCCTAAATAAAAGGAGAGCCCCCCCTCCAACTTACCCACGCCCACACCCTGACCCACGCAGACATCTGGGGAGAAATCACTGTCGCCTCTCATGTATCCATGTTCTGATTTACGATTAAAATTTAAAGACGCGCATTCATATTTTACCGAACCTAATGCGCCCTATGAATTTTTAATCCATTAAGATGCGGGCTACACTTCGAGCAAACTCTACCTTTGTTTTGAGGGCAGGGCAACGCCGGACCCGGCCCTGCCGCCCGGTGCCCCACACCGCTCTCGGCCCCGGCCGCCTCCGGGATGCTCCCCCGGGGCTCCGGGCAGGAGGAGCGACCTGGCCCCGCCGCCGCGAGGGCTCCGCGGCTGCGGACCAGATGCACCGGCCCGGGACGCCCCGTTGGGGCATCCCCGCACGCCAGCGGTGCTTCGGCATCTCCGGCCCCCCTCGGTGCCTCCAGGCCGGCATCGCCGCCCGCACTGGCCCCTGCTCCCCCTCTCCCTGCTCCAAATCTGCGGCCGCGCCGCCGCCGCGAGCCGAGTCAAGTCACGAAGTCAAACTTCAAGCCCAGAACGATCAATGAAGAGTTTTGCCGTCCGTGGCGCCTCGTGCTTCCTGGCACTAAAATAAATGCAAGAAATCGAAACTTAATTACTTGAAAGAAATCCAGAAATCCCTCTGCATAATTTATCCAGGCATTTTTCGTGGCGTTTTTGTTGAATGCACGCGTTTGACTCCGCACGCTCCTCTCCCCAGCGCCGCCCCCCTCTGCAGGAGCGGGGCGCCGGCCGGGCGGGGGGTGCGGGCCCGGCCCCGCGGACCCCCGAACCCCCGGCCCCCGCCCGGCTGAGGGGCGAGGGGGGAAGAGACCGGAGAAATCCGCATTTGTGCCCCTCTCTTTTCCCCCATCTGGCAGCATCTCCTTCGGCAGGGAGGCAAGCGGGAACCTCTCCTCCCCACCTACAGGGGCTGAGCCCTGAGCCAGGCACTCCGCAGATATTTTCTGATCAAGAGTGCCTGCTGTAACAAGCTGAGTCTCCCAAGTCTTATGGAAAGTGCCAATAAAGTAACTCAGTTATTCTGACAAATTTCCCTTCCTGTCTTTGATGATCCCCTCGTGGATCCCATGCTCCTCACGGATAGACTATGACACCTGGAAGCTGGGGGTGGGACACTGACTGGCAATGCAGCCATCCAGCCCGGCTGATGAGAGCCCTGCCTGGTGAGCCTTTTGCTGAATTCATTAGGACTGGAAGTCTGCCGGCTCGGGAGCAAACTTGACCATAGACACCTCATCGAGAACTTGAGGTAATGTTATGAAAGAATGAAAAATACATTTGGGAGCTGCCTGGAAACTGAAGTACATTTTGATTTAACTTACATTAACAGAAACCTAATGTAGAAGTGAAGGGATCTAACAAAACCATTAATAATTTAAAAATAATTACAGATAGTCTATCCTTACTATTCATAACCACTCAACATTTTAGACAAAGAAAGCTGAATATTCTTCGTGGGAGAACGATGTGAGCAGACTGCTAAGCAGGAGCCATCCAGCTCGCACTGCCTCTCCTCTGCTCACACACGTTGCACATTACCCACAGCACACAGGACACTATTCCAAAATTGCTTTTCCAAGAGGGAGGGTGGAGGTGGAGGCGGGGCCTGTCTTTGTACAGGGCTTTTTGGCATTCATTTTGGCATGGACTTCAACCCCTCCTCTTTGTTGAAGTTGCTGTTTCAGGTGGGCCCAGTGTGGCAGGGGAGACCAAGAATGCTCCCATGTGTCCTCAGGCTCTTCCAAGGCTCTGCCAGCCCTGGAGACCCCAGGAAAGGCCTTTTTCATCCATAACCTCGGCTAAGACCAGTGGCAATGGTGACTCTCCTGCCCCCTGTTCTGTGCCATCTAGCTGGTATCAGCACAGCAATCACCTGCTTGGCTTGCCTTGGTGCTGTATAAAAGTTATTTTTAATACATTCATTTTAATTCAAATTCCCATTGTATGCTTTATAGCTCAAGGGTCATGAGTGTCCTGCAAGGCTGTGATTTTGCCTGTATTTCTGCTTGTTTGGATTTGGTTTGGGGTTTTTTTTGAGATATACCTGTTGTCCAAGCACTAAAATCAGAGCAGCTGGATATGCAGCAAATTTCGCTGCTCTTCCTTACAGATCAAGATAAAATCGTAAAGAGGGAAATTCAGACATAGAGTGGCTTCTAAAGGAAAAGAAACTCTGGATAATACAAAGCAGATAAATTCAGATCTAACTCTCACAGGAACCCACCTTACAAACAGTCTCACAGGTGGGAGCCCTCTTGAACCACGTCCCCAACTCCTACTTGCATTGAAAACATTAAGATCTCATGGATCATTAAAAAAAAATCCTATAAATCACACTGTGAATGTCCTTGGGACTCTACTCTTGCTGATTTAGACAAAACCCTGGTATCTTAGATTAGCCTTCATTAATTATTTTCATTAATTCCCCTTGTTATAGATGTATTATCACAAATCATATTCCAAACACATTCCCTAATTAAGCACAAAATTCCTCTCTCCCTCCCTCCGTATGCCATTTAACTGGAGCAATGAGGACACGTGTGTTCAGCCTGGTGCCTGGAGGCTGGTGCCAGGCAGTCAGTGCAACAAAAGATGGTGCTTGCATTTCAGATATCTTTCAAGACTTGCTCTAACTTAGGGAAAATATTGTGATTTTTAATGTGATCAGCAGCATGGGCATGTCCTCAGCTGGCAGCTCTTAGCCCTTGTAAATATTCAGTGTCTTCCATCTACTTCTTCAGTGTTTTCAAGAAAAATATGACTTGCTTTTCTCCCCCTACCACCATGCAAGTTGTTGGCTGACCTCTTTACATGTCTCCAGGATTCACCAGGCAGCCTTCTCCTTCCAGCCAGGAAGAAAAAACTGTGGCAGTTGACATACATTGGAAGAGGTGATGAAAACCTCGTGCTTCTAAGCAGGAACAGTTGTGTGACTGGGTTGGTGTTGTACCTCAGAGCCATTAAATAATGTGTTAAAATACTTATTTAGAGAGACAGGGTCATGTGGCCTGCGGTATTTGGTGCCATGCCATGGAATGTGCTTTCACAGTCTCCGTAGTTTTGGTGAGGTCTGGCATGGACTCATCCTGCTCCATGAATGGGTGGTGGAAAATGTCTGGGAATTATTCTGTTTTGTCCCTTTGATTCAATGTTCACACAGAGCATGGTGGGACTGGAATCTGACTGGTGGGGAAGGCCCACTAGGACCTGCATCTCCTGGAAATATGAGATGCGTGCTGGAGCATCAGTCCCTGCAAGGCCAGGCACGCTGAGCTCAGATGTAGTCCTTGAAAGCCAGGCTTTAATTCCCAGTAGATAAATCTGTGTATAACAGCAATGATAACATTGGGGGGTGTCCACCTTGCATGTGGGCACAGACACTTGGCTATGTTTTATTCAAAACTAATCACAAATCCTCTTCTTTTTTTATTGGCTAAAATTCAGCAGAAATGCTTTCCACTTTTTGTACAACCTCTGGGCACACATCAAAGCCCTTCCCTTCCCACACAGAGCATGGGCAGGCATCCACCTGTGCTCCCCATCCCTTTTTATAAATGAAGTATTGTACATTTTGAAGGCTGTTAATATAATGAAATCAAATTGTGAAATGCATCTGCAGTTTGTGTCAACATTTCCTGTTAGAAGCAGAGGGTTAGAACTGTTATCACGTATCCTTCCCAGTCCTGAGACAGCCATCGAATTCCAGTGAAATCTCTTACAAAGGCAATCAAGACGATCAATGGGAATTTTGCCAGGAACATCAAAGCTTATTAAATGGTTCTGTGTTAAGAACTGCAAACACACAGACACGCAGGAAGGAAGACAGCTCAGAAAATGGTACTGTGAAGTTAAAGAAAAATTGAAGAAAGAAAAGAAGTGATGCCCAGAAAAAAAAAATGCAGCAGATTAATAATTGACAGATGTATATACAGCCAATCCAAAGCAGAGTTTAAAATGCAGATAACTCAGTCTATAGCATGGAACACAAACTTCTGCAGAGGCATTTACTCACAAGAATTTCTATCCACACATTCCACTTTAAATATTTTGCTGAATTGGGATGAAGTAAATTCGTGCTTTACTGCTTCACTGTTTGTTTTGACTGGGGAGACCTAGGACAACCCAAAGATGCTATCATTTGAAACCTTTCAAATCATCAAGCTGCATGCGTGTGACTCTGTGTCTGTTGCTATGTGTATATTTAGGAAATGTAGAATCAAATCATATTTTTACTTGTTAATCCCTCAGCAGTTCTGTTGCCTGCCAGGTGCCCTGACATGGTGAACTTACTTGAGTAAAATGCATTTTGCTTTCCTTGTTTAGGCCAGCATGTTTCCTTGGGTAAGTGAATTTGTTGCTGCACGCCCATGAGACGAGGAAACACTTTCTGACAGGTCCCAGCATCCCTGTCTTTCCCAGTGACCTGGACTCTCGGCGCACTCGCCTGCCTCTGAAAATGCTACTGCTGGGTCCAGACACTCTAGCCCAAAGTAGGCCAAAATGGTGGGGAGGCTTTTTGGCCTTTTTGTGGTGGTGGGGTTTTTTTTTTGTTTGTTTGTTTTTTGGGGTTTTTTTTTGTTTTGCTTTGTTTTTTTTTTGTTTGCTTGGCATGGATATCTAGGGGTTTATTTAAGGGCATGAATTTGCTTTTGTTTTTATTAGCTTGATATAATTTTTAAGAACGTTCGTGCATATTTCTGAATGAGGAAGTCGGTTCTGAAGAAGTCTTTACAACCATTTGAATTTGTCTGCTGTAAGTGCTGGCAGCTGTGCAATGGCTTTTAGTGAGGGGGAGGTGCGCTCGGGAGTGCCCCGCGTGGAGTCAGGCCCTGTGCTGCTGACGGGTGGGGTCCTGCGGGGCTTTCCACGCCAGAGTCAGGAGGGGAAGAGAAGAGAGGAGGGGAGAGGAGCAGAAGGGGGTGGGGTGGGATGGGATGGGATGGTTTGGGATGGGGTGTGCCACCCCTCCATCCATATAAACCCAGCTGGGGCAGCCAGGAAATTAAATGCAGGTTTTAGTAGTGAGTGGAAGCTTTGGGTTATTTGGGGGTTTGTTTCAGTTTTGTTTTATTTTTCCTGAGAGGTGGAGGCAGCCCAGGCACTGGAGAGGTGAGCTCAGGACCAGGATTCCCCTGGCCCTTCTCTTTCTCCCTCTTCTCTCTCCATGGTCCCGGTGATACTTTAGGGGCATGAGGGCTGGCGACAGCCAGAGCTCCTCTGTGTTCCCATGGGTAAACCTGGGGTCAGGCCCTGAGGAGCCCTGAAAGTTTGCTCTGGGAAGGGTGACTCCTGGAAGTGCTTCCAGAGGGTTGGACTGGGTGCCCTGTTGTTGGCATCTTCTTGCTGCCTGGTCCTACTGCCTGTTTCTAGGGAACTGGGAAAATTCCTCTCCTCAACCAGAGCCAAAAGTAAATCCTCAGGTGCCCAGCAGAGTATTGTGACTTACCTGCTGCAAGAATATGCCAGAGGTCTGGCATTTCTGGAATGAAATGTGGCTTAGTTCTTACTTCATATCTCTCTACCCCCTGACGCCCTTCCATGTCCCCAGAAGGATGTTTCATGGCACGTCACAGTAGGTTGCAGGGCACGTGTCAAGTGAGAAAGAAGGTGGTTCAGTCTCTGCTCATCAGTTGCTCAGAATACTTAAAAATGAACCAGAAGACAAGAGAAGTTCAGGAACCTGACAAGTAAAGGTTACATGCCTGGAGGTCAAAGCCACTGGAGTTAATCAATTAGCAAGGCCCGGCTGCTTTAGATACTAAAAGATGGTGGTGAGACAAACCCAGAACAGGTGGGTAGAAAGGATATCTTTCTGCAGGCAAGCGAGGGAAGGGAAGTGATGAAAAGAATGTTGCTCTGTTTGATTCACAGTTGTGCTCTGGCTGTGGGTGGGAGCCTGGCTTGGGAAGGGAGGCAGGCAGGCTGGTTTGGGAGCTGCTGCAGAGGTCAGAGGACTTGTGTGGGGTTTGATGTTCAATATTCGTACGGCTGTGTTTTAGCAGGGTGAGCTCTCTACACACGGCTGTCGTTTTCACAATCTTGTAGATAAGCTGTGTCAGCACAGCTTTTATAAATCCCATTTTTACCAAAGATTTATGATGTAGCTGTAAATGTGGGCTCTGGACTGGTATCTTCTGTAGAAGGTTTTAGTAAGGAATCTTATTTTTAGAGGGTTAGTGCATTTATTTTCCATGCCTAAGATACACGATGAAAAATGTAATTTATAATGTGGCATAATAAAAATGGATGATGTTGGAGGGCATAGTAGTCTTTCTTCCGTACCTGCACAATATATCTTTTTGGTAACATTTTGACAATCATTTCACACGTTCTTTGTAGTGGTGTGAGAGGTGGTGACAGCGGGTCAGGCAACAGAAGGAGCTGCTGTGCCAACCTTGACCCTAACTGAGACCACTATCTGTGTATAAAGAAGCTAAGCTGGTTAAAGAGGGAGAGAAAAAACATTAATTCTGCAAAGGTACATGACTAGATTTTGCTTTTATTTATGCCACTTTAAGTCAGAAAAAAACGAGTGAATTGGAAGCATCTTTGCTGCATTAATACAAGTGTGAATGCTCCAAACATTTCAGTGTTCTTTAAAAATTCAGCCAGAATTGGGAATAGCTGGGTAGTTTTCTTCTGAGAGCTGATATGTGCTGCTCTTTGGCAAGGCTGTCTGTTTTAAAGAGGCAGTCCAATGTTACATCTAGCTTCAAAACAGAATGCAATTCACTATTTGAGTTTGTGTGGTGTTGCCTTGCCTGTTGTAAGGTAAGATTTCATTGCAATAATCAACCTTTTTTTTTTTTTTTCATAAATTCAGCTGTTCCATGTAAAACGGTGGAAAACAACAGATATCTATATCTGTATGAACAGTGGCTGGTTTTCCTATAACTCAGGGACTTTGTCCTCCTAAGGTGTCACTGGCATCTGCGGAGCAAAAGCCATGGAAATGAAAAATGAAAGCAGGACTGCCAAGTCAAAGACCAGAAATTCTTATGTAATTTAGCACTTCCCTAGTTTGTTAGTAAATGTATGTATGAATTAGACCTTAAATCCTATACTGGCACCCATCAGAACGTTAAGATTTCAAGTTTTAGCATTGCTCAAGTCAGGGCTATAACATCAGTTTTTGAAGTCTTGCCAGTAGTAAAAAAACCTACCCCTAACTATAAGTTAACAAAGAAATTATTTCAGCTTTTGTGATGTTCTTGCCAGCTCCTTTCTTCCCCCTCTTTGATAGTTTGTCTAAGTAGGAGCAAGGAAGAGGGAACATTCCCTTTCAGATAAATCATGCCAAACCATTTTGCAGAGGACATAAATGAGAAATTTGGCCTCTATCTGAAAGAGAAGCAACTTTGGTTCTCTATGTCTCTTATAGATTGTTAAAATTTTGCTGTTCAGAACTTGCTTGAAGTCTGGCAATAGTTTATGCTTACATGCAAATAACTTTTTTTTAAAAATCTACTCCTAATTGCTATAATCTGCCATGACAATGAGAACAGCATTTTAAAGCAGGTAGAGGATGGTGGGATCACAGGTGATGGCAGTGCAGGATGTGAGCAGGAAGCAGATGCCTTCTGAGGGTAGCTTTTGCTATTTAGAAAGGTCCGTGTTTCATAGGAAAAGCAGTAGAGGACAGACAGTACTTGCTGCTAGAGAAAAAAAGTAAACCACAGCTTCTTCAGGATGAAGGCTTTTTCTCCTCTGGTGTGGTGACAGTCAGTGCTGTTGGGGATGAGGTTTTTAAACTTTTTGTGAATCCTTGACTCTGCAGAAGGAAAATCTTCCTTCAGGACTGGTCCAAGGTATGGAACAAGCACACTCAAGAACTGGGGACTGATGCTTACTACCTCCTACCTCAGGTGTAAACCACTCTTCTGACTTGCTGATGGAAAAATCCCATGCCCATCACCAAAACAAAGTGAAATAGGAGAGGGTTATAGAAACATGAAAATCTAAGCAAGAATTAAAAAAAATACATCTTGATGAGGGCAAGGGAGCAGAGTATCCCCGTGGCAGTCATTACTTGCACTGCTTATCGTAGCCCCCCATAGCAGCACCTGGATGCTCCAGTCCTGAGCATCGGCAGCTGGGGACAAAGGAGCGGTCCCAGCAGGCCACGGATACAGGCAGAGGGTGAGGGGTGCATGCTGCTCCTGAGAGCTGCCAGGACCTCGTGAGGAGGGCAAGCTGTCAAGCAGGAGGATGAGTTTGCTCTGGATTAACATGGTGGTTCTGTTACCATAAACTCAGCTGGTAGCGGGGAAGTCTGGGGTTTGCATAACTGCGAGGGAGAGTCCTGAGAGAAGGTGTTGGGTGTTCAGGCTCAGTCTGTCACACACAGGCTGTGGGTGGTTGGAGTCTGCAATCTTTAGAAGCAATTAACACAAGGAAAAAACCCACTGACTTAGTGAGGTGAAGCAAATATCGTATATTTCAGTACTAATTCGAAAGGTTTTTTTCACCTTTGCACTTAGCTAATGTAGTCCAGGAATTTCCTTTTATTTTTTTAATTTGAGTTGAATTGAATCAAGATTTTAATCCCATTTATTTCAAGATCATGCTTCAGAAAATCCTAAAAAAGGATGCTGTGGCTATTGATGGATAAACAATGTGTTCAGGGTTTAGAAACCAGCCTCTGACAGCTGTTTTCTGTTTGAAGTTTCTTACTGGCTCCAAGTTTTGGGAAGTTCAGACTTCTTAGGCCCAGCTGCTATCCAGCCTGGTACCCACCGCAAACTCACCTTTTCTGTGGTTGCTCTGTCATGTTCAGCGAGAGTCCGACTGCAAACAGCTGAAATTGGATACTGATTCCCATGTAGGGAATTAGTGTGTAGGGCATGCTGGAGTCTTGTGTCCTGCTGGTCTTGGAGTAAATTGAATACAGATTTGGCACTAGGTGGACTTGATCGTTTTGATTTTCATAAGAAGCTGACCAACCAACGTCAGCGAATTCCTCTTAAATTATTTTAAATTAAATTCCTCTTAATTATTTTAAATCATCAAGCAGCTTTAGTCACCAGGGTGACACATGAGCATGAGGCCTCCTGCTCTTTTCCAGGCGGGGAGTGGGTCCTGCCAGAGCTGGGCTCTCCCCATTCCTGGCCCCTGGAGCTCAGCTGTGGGATGGTGCTGAGTTGTCGGCTCTTCAGAGTGACTGCTGTCCTCTGGTACACATTTACGTGCTGAGAAGCACAACAGTGCTTCTGGCTGGGGTCTTCAGAGGCCGCTACGACACCAATAAGTAAAAGTTAATTGCAAATTTATTTCCATGTAGCAGAAAGGGAAAAACACTTGGGGCCAGTTTCCTTTAAAGAAAAAGGGAGGAAAAGCCTGTTCTACACCCATTTGATTAACCTGTGCTGTTAATCACTGCCAGGTTTATGAACCTCTATTATAAACTTGTTACTCTAAGGGGTTTCAGTTCAGTGATTGAAAAACAGCTTTAGGGCCTGGGTAGGTAAGAGTAGCAAGAAGTACAAGTAGCAGCACTGAGCCTTTGAAGAGGTGTATAAATAATTAGCAACATATTTCATGTGGACTCTTTCGTCAAGATATCCTGTCAGACCTCGGATTTTATCAGAACATGACAAAAATGTAGAAAGAGCTCTACATTTATTCCAGCATAACAATGTTGATATCTAAAATAATTTGCTGCATTAGAAGCTGTTTTAGGTCACAGGTAACAGCTCTGCACTGCTGAACTGCTTTATCTGCTGAGGCTTCCTCAGAAAGCAGAAAGTGTCTGAAAGGTTCTTTACACTCTTGTGTCTTTTGAATTTTTAGATCCTTATTTCATGGTTGCAAAACATACAACGTAGGTGAAAACCTGAACTGCATTTTAATAAAGCAAAGTGATGAATAAATAGTAACCCATGCAACTTCAGGAGGTGGAGGGTAATACAGCAGGTAAAATAGAAAAAAAAGGTGAGAATGTCTCAAAACCCTCCAGTGGCAGGTTGAGGGGAGGGAAACCCAAACAAACAAACCACCTCTAGGAGACATCCTATCATACATATCCCTGCCTATGGCAGGGGGGTTGGAACCAGATGATCTTCAAGATCCCCTTCCAACTCAAACTCATACCAAGCCCAATGCTGGTTAATCATAGTTTGGTTTAGCATCATTCCAGTTGGTTTAAGTTTGCTGTTTATTCTGTTGTTTTGGGGTTTTTTTCCATGTTTATGAGGAAAAACAATTTTCTTTTTAGGGCAACTACTTCTGTTCTCCCATTTTCAAACACTAATCCTGATCTCTGGGGAACAGCCCCACCTCCTTGCATGTGGCCTTGCTCATTCCTACCTGGAGGAGCTCTGTGGGATTTAGCATGAATTTTGTCCAAGGAAGAATTAATTAAACTCACTCAACACAACCCAGCACCTGCTGGTGTGTGTGGGATCCCTATCAGCAATCCCTGCACTCAGATGCAGAGGTTATTTCAGCAGAAGTGTCAGTCTCTGCTGCTTTCAGAAATGCTAATGGGACTTCCATGAGGTCAGGACTTTGAATTTGGAAACTAAAGCCAGGATTAACTTCAGTTGTTTAGAGCACTTGCTCTATTAACCTGAATAGAATCAAGATTTCTCTTGACTCTTCACCTTTTCTACCAAGGCTTTCTGCCCAGCTTTGAAGTCTGGAAGAATAAATCAAATTCAAAGAGTGAACTTCATCTTTGCCTCCAGTTCAAATGTTTGGGCTGAGTGGTGGTAATCTAAATGCAAGACCACAGGTTAGTGAATTTATAAGTCATGGGCATGAGGCATTTTCTGCCCCTTCTACTTACGTCGGAAATTACACAGACCTGTTTAAATAACAACTACAGTTAGGTTTTTTACTAGCTTTAGCGCTTGTGTGCATTTGTGTTTTAAGAGACTAGCGTTTAGGTACCAGGCAAGATACCCAGACAGACATATAGACAGCTTTTCTCCTTGACAAAGCTCATCCTTCCCACCCTGCTTTTAACCTGGAAGAAACGCTGTAGAAATCTGTGGGCATTACCAAGGCAAAGTACGCGATGGAAAAAGCAGGTCTGTATTTTTTTGTCTAGCTTCAGTCTCTTCTGTCATCTGCTGGAAGCTGACATTAACTTGTGTGTTTCATATCCCCCCGTCAGACTGACTTATTTGGTAGCCACCTCTATGGTGAGTTTGGGTGTTACTTCCACAGTAGCCCACAGGGCACGCATTACCCTTGACAAGTGAGTGGAAGCACTGCCACTCAGCCATTACTTTTTAATATGCTAACCAGGGGAATAAGCCTTTTAAGTGCCTGACTTGCAGGAGGTCATCATTAGTCTGTCAAGGTATTCGTTTGCTGCCATCTTCTATAAATGTATTTGATATGGCAACTCCCAGTTATGCTGTTTTGAGCAGACAAGACGTACTGTTTATGAAAACAGACTTCTTAAAAGCAAGCTGTGGTGGCAGGTAAAGGAGGAGAGGTTGTTTACAATATTTTAAGCCAAACGGTTCCTTTGGCAGGAGGTTTTCTGTAACAAGTGAGAACAACAAGAATTAGCTCTCTCAGCACTTCAACAAGCAGAGATTTTTGTCTATAATGAGAAGAATGAGACTTGTTTGACATAAACTACAAAACAACACAGCAAAGATGAAGAAGGAGGGCAGAAATACATTACTGAAGGTGAGAAGAAACAACTTCACTGCTCTACTGTGAATTCAAGATTCTTGCTCGTTATAATGTATAATTACAGCTGGCATCATTCCAGAGGAGAGGTTGAAAGAAGGTAGGTCTTACCAACTGTGCTAAATCCTGTTGGGGAACTGACCACAGCAGCATCCCACCTGAGTTTGCGTAATCCAAAAGATTCCTGTTTTATTCTTCTGTACCAGGTCCTTCTTTATGCAGATATGCAAATTCTCTTTGGACTCCTGAGATTTGAAAACTGATTAGAATTTTTATGTTCCTTCGTTAAGGGTAAAAATAGGCTATCCCAAGATAGACAGACCCCCAAATTATATACTGATCTGAGAAAATGGGAATAGCTTACTTTTGCCATTAAATGAGTAACTTCTTTCAGCAACCATGGCTTGGTTGTGCCTCTTCTGAAATTTTTGCTGTCTTTCTGAAGTCTTTAGCTGTTTAGTAATACATATACTAGTGCCAGATTCTATTTACTTGAAGTAGTCCACTCGTCCTGTGTCATTAAAAAGCAACTCTTAAGTTTACCCTCTATATCTAGTATTTGACTGAGCACAGCAGAGGGATTAGGTGCGTTGCTATCCTGATTTCCTCTGCATTCCTCCCAAGGAGCAAAGCTTGAATTTGAAGAGGTTAGGATGAAGTTTGGCTGACCGAATGTGTGTGGGCAGACCGTGTCTTTGCAGCCTCTGGGACAGGGGTTTTGTTTTTGGAAACAATGATGGACCATGATACTGTAGGAAGAAGTGAATATTTTTTGATTTCAAGCTTGGGATGGTTGTTGGTGATCTCCCCTAATGGAACCTGATTTCCATGTATGACAAGGTGATGTGCTGGTCAACAGCATCTGACCATGAGCCAGCTGTGCCCAGGTGGCCAAGAAGGCCAAGGGCATCCTGGCCTGGGTCAGCAGCAGTGTGGCCAGCAGGACCAGGGCAGAGATTGTCACCTGTACTGGGCACTGGGGAGGCCACACTCCGAGTGCTGCGTTCAGTTTCGGGCCCATGGCTGTAAGAAAGATGTTGAGGTGCTGGGCTGTGTCCAGAGAAGGGCAACAGAGCTGGGAAAGGGTCTGGAGCCAAAGTCCTGTGAGGAGCAGCTGAGGGAGCTGGGAGTGTTCAGCCTGGGGAAAAGGAGGCTCAGGGGACACCTTACCACTCCACACTCCCTGAAAGGAGAGTCTCTTCTCCCAGGTAAGAAGTGACAGGACCAGAGAAAATGGCTTCAGGTTGCACCAGGGGAGGTTTAGGTTGGATATTAGGAAAAATTTCTTCACCAGAAGTGATGCCAGGCATTAGAACAGGCTGCCCAGAGAAGTGGTGGAGTCACCATCTCTGGACATATTTAAAAGGTAAATGTGACACCTAGGGACATGGTTTAGTGATGGACCTGGCACTGCTGGGTTAAGGGTTGGACTCAATCCTACAGGTATTTTCCAACCTAAATAATTTAGTGATTCTATGAATCTAAGTCTTATCTGTGCAGCTTTCCTTCTGTTTGGACACAGCCATGTGCTGCTTATTAATATTTCATTTGTGCACATGCAGGCTGCTAAGAGTGGTGCTTATCTATGCATAAAAAGGCTATTAATAACTGATCCTGTATGTGCCTATTATTTGCCAGAATCTTATTACATAAACAATTGTTTTTGCCCAATTCCACCCTGATGCTAGAGGCTCCACCTACTTATGCTTCTATTATCTCCATGCCAGCCCATAGTTTTTTGATTATGCATATGAGAATAGCTAAGAAAATCAAGATGACTAAGGATCTTAAAGCAACAAAATAATTTTTACAGAAGATTTTAAAAAGAATTATGTGGAACAATTTATTCCTTTTATTTCCTGTTGGCAGTGTTATATTCTTCACTGGAGATATCTGGGGAAAGTAAAAATGTCTGTTAAAGCCAAAGGGGTGTGCATTTCATTGTATTTTACCTACAGTCTGGTTTAGACCTTGGTCTGTTATGAAGCCATAAAAAGGGTTAATGGGATTGTAATGAAAGATGCAAAAAAAAGTTAGGTTTGCCAAGCAAAAAAATGAGAATTATGTTGAAGTAAAGGTTTATAGGGTTATTCCTACTTATAGAGGAGAAAAAAAATGCATGCCTTGTGTGAGCATCTGGATGTATATATATAAAAAGTTATAAGCTTACATATAATCCACTGAAGTTTTTTTTTTTTTGTCGATATGATAAAAGATTTATTAAAATCAGCGAGAGGAAAATTAAAAGAGTTCTTGCAATTTCAGGTCTATGGTGTCAGTTTGGAAAACAGGGTATTTTTTTGTTATTTTTGGATTTTTTTCCCCCCTCAACACTCGTATGAACTTTAATTAAACCAGGTACCCATATGTTTACATAGAAAGATAAATAGTCTGTTTATTTCAGCAGCTGTTCAACAAGCCACCAGCACAATCAATTAGATTAATCCCAGGAAATAAAACTTGAAATAAAGATGATATCTGAAATCATTTTTATTCATGGTTAGAGACCATGCAGATTCTTTTGACAAGTTGAAAAATCTTATGGGTGATGTTGAAAACTTCAATGTACAAGTGCTAATTCAATTTGAGGGCAAAAAAACCCCTGTCTTGATAGAATGGTTTCTGTAGAGATATTACTAGAATAGCAAACCCCCAAGCAATACAAAGGCAGCCTGAGTATTGTATGCTCATTACCTGAATTTTCAAACACTTAACAACTGTGAAAAGTATGAATATGCAAAGCTTCCAGACTCTGACCAACATTTTCCTTTTTCTCTTCTATTCCTGGAATGAAAAAGCCAGTGGTTTATGTCAGTGCATATATGTAACTGACATTAGCTCAATTTAAAGTTGCATATGATATAAGGTCACAGGTCTCTAACTCAGCAGAGCATTTAAGTAAATCAGCCTCTTCACCAGCTGCAGCACCTGAAATATGTGTGTGAGTGCTCTGTTGAACTGGGGCTAAAATTTCAGCTCTTGTATCTTCACAGCTGTTCTGCAGGGGAGATAAAAGGTGGACCTTGCATAGACAGCGCAATATTAAGAATTTATTGAATCACAACTGTGGAGTTTTAAAATGCTAAAATGGGAATGAATTCTTGCTTTTAATGGTGAGGATCCTAAACATTCTTACTCTTCTCTAGAAGAAAAGACACAGAAAAAGAGAGACTTACACTGAATGTCTTATATGAGGGAATGGTTTGAATAAGAATTGCCATCCCATGTGGAAGACCCCTTGACCTCCGTGAGGATTTCAGGGACTTACTGCCAGGTTGAGTCTGAAAGCTGCAAAGGCAGTGTTAATTTGCCTAATTTTAAGTTCTGGGCCAGATCACGCAAGCTCTTGTTTGCATATATAGTTCATTAAGTCTGATTATTTTGTGGCAGCATTTTATGAAAGGTAACGTATCAGCTCAGATGTCGTAACTGGAAATATGAAATACCACAAAGTGCACATCACACTTAAACTGGCATTGTTGCCTGACCCTTATCTTTTGCTTTTTCTTACATGAGCAGTACCACCAAGTATTGATAGACAAAAAAAACAGCCCTTGAGATTTCTGTGCAAGTCTTGGGGTCCTGTGCTTACTGATGAATGCTCGAAGCTTTAATATCTAATCTTGAACAAGGTTCTGTGGTTTTTTTGAAAGCTAAAATAATGTTGCTATAAATAAAGGACACCAGTCTCTGCAGGTTAAGGCTAACAGGTCAATAACAAATCTGTTTATATTAGATTGTCTCTTAAATATAAGAAAAACATATTTTAAAAATTAAAAAGCTGAAGAATGACACATAAAAAAGTAGTTGATGTGCAATGAAGGCTTTTATCTTTTACAAGCCAAGTTTTTATTCTGTACAGCATTAAAGGATTTATTTTGGGTGTTTTCTTCCACGATAGTTGTAGTTTTTCTCCTCCTTGCTAATTCTTGCTGGTGCTGTTTGTGACTTCTCAGCTTCTTGAGTTCCTTGATCACAGAATCATTTGGGTTGGAAAAGACCTCTAAGATCATCTGGTCCAACTGTTACCCCAGCACTGCCAAGCCCACCACTCAAATATGTCCCGAAGTGCCACATCTACATGTCTTTTAAATACCTCCAGGGATGCTGACTCCACCACTTCCCTGGGCAGCCTGTTCCAGTGCTTGACAACACTTTCGGTGAAGAGATTTTTTCCTAATATCCAATCTCAGCCTCCCTTGACACAACCTGAGGCCATTTCCTCTTGTCACTTGGGAGATAAGATTGACTCCCACCTGGCTACAACCTCCTTTCAGGTAGCTGTAGAGGGGCGCAGGTAGACAAATATTCTAGGTTATGACAAAAGTGTTGAGGATCCAAGCAAAGAGCTGGGAACAGCTGTATTTTCTCCAGGTTCCCAAAATCCTGTGGATGCTCACATTAAAGGAACCTGTTGGAGCATGTGTTTGCACCTCCTTTTCAGTCTGAATGTTCCTGTTGCCTTTCTGTGGAAACCAAGGGGCCAGCTGAGCACTGTGGGGTTGTGTTTGATCGTGGAGATAGGTGGTGATGTGCCCTGGGAGCTGAGAAATGCCTCCTGGTCCTTAGTGCACGCTAAATTGCAGCGGTGGAGCGGAGGGAGAATGTCACTGCAGTCCGGAAGCGTGGCTGGGATTTGAGATGAGACTTGCTAAAAGCACAGCTGCTCGCTCCAGCATCTCCACAATGAATTTTCTCAATGGAAAATTTTCCATTGGAATTTTTCATGTCTCCATAACTTTCATCTAAAATCTGAAAATCAGTTCAAGTTTCTGCTTAAATGTTGTCTAAAAAATGTGTCCACCTACTTTCTCACTGTAAATGTATAATAATATACGTATTAGCAAGCACATACACATTTTACTGAGCTCAAGAAATTAGGTTATGAGAAAAGGAACCTGGTGGTCTTTAGAGCACTAAATCATTTGTAAAAAAAAATCTGGTGAATGAAAAGCATGGGGGGGAATGGTGTTACATTTATGTGCCCAAGGTTCAGAGCATGCATGACTCAGTCTTAACTATGGTGGGCATTGCCAACTACTGACAGGGATTTAAGGATTTAGCTGCCATGTGGCTTCTTAGCTGAGAAATGACAAGTAAAGTGAGCAATAATCAATATGCTGGTGCTACCTGGAGTAGTACGCACTTCCTAATAATTCAAATTTCTGTATGGCCATCATTAATAAAGATGACCAGAAAAAAAGGGGCTTGTGAGAATAAATGAAGCATCCTCTTGCTGCAGACTGTGCTATGTCTGACTCGTGCAAAGTGACTTGGTGTTAACTCTGTAGCTTTCCTTTTGCATAAGAAGGCTGGCTCCGTACTTTGGAATGCTGAATAGAAAATTAAAAATGCAGGCCAGTCTTCAGGAACATTTTACTTACTGTTTTAATAAACTTTTGTTTATGCCTAGAGGTGCCATTAAATTACCAGCCAGACATTAATATACAGTACACAAGGGATCTTGTATATAAGCAATGATTATTGCTGTGTGACTCAGATGGAGCTTGCTGTGCACCCAGAGAGCTGCTGGACGGGAGGTGAAGCGGGAATACCTGTCTGGATGGAGAGTGGTGCTGTTTAGGCAGTACCGGATGTGCCAGTGGGTTGGGCATGTTTAGAGGAAAGCCATTGTCCCAGAGCAGGAGCATGACTCAAGGGGACAGTGGTCTGTCACGGCAGAAACACCTCTGCTTTCTTTCACAAAATAACAGAAGGCAAGCACATGGTGTGGCTGATCCTGGAGCTAAAGGTACTAGGCAATTTAAAGCCAACTATTACTCTGGACCCCCTTAAAAAAGGAGTCTCATTCCCCCCACCAAACATCTGCTTCAGCTGCTGATTCTGGCTGTGCAGGGATGCTGGAAACGGTTAATTCCAAACATGGCTTTCTTTCTATGCCACTGTCTCCAGAGTGAGAACAGAATCTACAGAAGCAAAGACTGTAAGAACGAGCTGGAGTTAAACACGAGCTATGGACACCACACTGGAAAGCCTCTGAGTAACAGGGTGGAGAGGTAAAATCGGGGTGATGTGCCTTGCTGCAGGTCTCGTGATTGCCTCTTTCCACAGACAGGTGCAACTTCAAATGCAGGATTGCAGGAGTGTTGTAAGTTCGTCTAGAAGGAAGAAATTCAAAATCCCTCCAGCTCCTGAAAAAATGTATGCCAATTAATTCTGAATTGGGATTTTCCTTTACATTTGATCTACTTAAGAATGCACCACAAGGAAAGCTTCCTATGAGGAAAGCTTAGAAATGCTCTCAGGGAAAAGGCACCATCGTAACTCTCCCACTTCCTACAGGGATCAGGGTAGAGCTCTGCTTAATGCACATCCTCTAAAGGAAATATAAGGCCCTATCTAATACAGCCTCTTTAGGTTCTGCTGAAAAAAACCCCAACCAGATGATCCTCCCCATCTCTGCTCTAACTTCCCTACTGCACTTGCTGAATGACTTGTACCTACTGAAAAGATAAATTAGTTCCTTCACCTGCTTACTGCAGCTCAAGGCTGTGGCATTAAAGCGGCTTACATGGAAGGGAAGAGGGGAGATTGGATGAGACCTGTGAAATGAACAATACAAAATCACCCAAGGATGACTTGTGTGCCATAAGCTGGATAGATGTCAGGCAGGGAAGAGTGCTGCTTGGAGGTCTCTGTCAAGGCCTGACTATGTTGTAGGAATATTTCAATTTCACAAAAGACTAAGTCTTTGCTTTCCCTGGGAACAGGAAAGAGAAGGCAGAGTGTCCCAGGAGTAGATCTATTCAGCAATGTCCTGGTACAGGTGTGGGGCAGATGCTCAACATGAGAGAAGGGAGGAGTGAGAGGATTTAGCAGCTGTGTTGGCTGTGCCAAAAAAGCAAGTGGTGCATATTTGAGCCCTGGATGTGACAGAGGTGCAAAAGTCTTGTCTCCTGGTTAGTGAGGCAGCAGCAAGGGAAATGAATTGAGAGTGCAAGGAGAGAAGCAGGACAGGAGGCTTGGATAGAAATGGCTCTCCCTTCAGGCTCTGTCCCTCATGGTGCTGTTTACCTTGGGATAGTTTGGACCCCAAAACTCCTATCTCAGTGTCACTTTAATCCTCCACTCCCGTGCCATCTCCTTCTCATTGTTTAAATAAGCAGTTTGGGCTGGACACTTCTAGAATAACAACTGCATCCAAAACTTTCATCAGATAGTGCTGACTTCATGATTTGTATCTGATTAACTGCCAAAGAACCGAGGCAGTCATATTTTCCTTCTATTTGATGGTTGCAGGGGTTGTATTTGTTTCCGTGGTTTTGTTTTTCATTTATGTCATTATTTGCCAGCAAAACACAATCGTGTCCTTTGTTTTAGTTCAGCTTTATTCCCTCATCCTTGTGTGATACTGTTTTAGGCACAAAGCGTCCCAGTTTTTTTAGTACTTCATAACTTATTAATGCTGCAGATTGTGGGATGAAGAGTTGTCAGCAACCACATTTTTTATGTATTGACAGACATAATATCCGATTTGTTATTAGATAGCTTTTAAAGGATTTCTTCCTCTCTGATTATACTTTTCCTAATTACTTAGCATATTTCCCCATAGCTTATCTCCCTTCCCGGCTCCACTTTTTTTTTTTTTTTTTTTTGCATCTGGTTTATCATTTGACATTTTTTCACTTAAATGTGAACCTGATCAACATCAGACATATCAGACGCCATCTATTAATGTGCTGTCACGCCTCTCTAGGAGAGGATGAGTGGGAACATTCGTCTCTGGACTGACATATTCAGCACTTGGAAGAACTTACATTCCTGCAACATCACTTCCTAGTCCATTTTAAATCAAGGCCAGATAGGCTGGGATTAAGTGAATATATTTGCAAATACTGTGGAATTTACTTCAAGGCAGGTAAATGATGGTACTGAGAAGTTATGTGTCTGTAAGATTCCTGTGGAATGCACTTTGCTTTTCTCCAGACTGATGGAGAGCTGGGTCCTGGCCTGTGGTGAAGACGGGACACAGCAATGACCTGCAAAGATCCAAGAGGCATAACAACAGGTGCTGTTATTATGATTAAGTCAAACTGACAAATCTCAGGGAGTGTAAAGTCCTCTCTGGCATTCTCCCTCAGGGAAGCTTGTGTATGGGCCTTGTTTCTTTGAATCTTTAAACTCTTTGTTAATATTAAAATCAAATGGGACAGATGCAAGAGAAATAAGGCTCTACCTTCTGTCCAGTTAAGAGAGTGCAAAGTTTGGAGCATGGGCTGTCCTTCCTCTTGGACAATCCCTTCTTCTAGAAGATAAAGCTGAAGCTCCTAAAAACCATCTTTCAACAACCCTAAGACAAACCTCCTAGAAACTTCTAGCAGCTGATTTCTCTGATGGCTGCTCCTTCCAGGCTCGACCTTTGTGACAGGTTCCTGATTTCAGCACTAGAGGGGCTGGTGTGGCTGCTCTCCTCTTTCTGCTTTCTGTGATTTGCACACTCTTCCCATCATGAGTGATTAATTACTATAAAAGTGGTGTAAAATGTTTGCATCCTCACTTCCACACCCAGGAATACATCTCCTGCTTCTCCCCTGCAAAAATACAGCACAGATTTTTGCACTGAAACTTCTCATGTTGTAGGTATTTTGGTACGATTATTATAATATTAGAAGGTTATTTTTGTAAGCATAAGGAGAAAAGATATAAAGGTATCCCCATGTTACTTCTGAAGTCTTTTATTTAATAGGTTAAATCCATTTGTTCATTGTGAAATTATCTAGGGAAGCTATTTCCAGTCCTTGCTTTCATTTTTCAGGTTTAAATACGTACAGCTTTTCATGGTTTTAAAAAAATAATTTTTTGTCTTCTGTTTTTGAATTGCAGTTGAAGAAGCCCATAATTTGTATCAAGAGCACAGCTTTATTATGCCAATAGCTTTTCTTTTCCTTTTTTTTTTTTTTAATGCAACTTTCTGAATACATTATAGCTTTGCTGTCTTCTGGGAAACCATATTTCTGTGAAAAAGTGCTAAACATGAAAATTTCTCTAAATTTATATGGTCTCTTGGTAGTCTAGGAGGAGAAGTCAAGAGAATATCATAAATGGAGCATCAGTAAACCAAGTTCTGTTTCTGTGTGAGAACAAGCAGGTTCTAGGAAAGGGTTCAGCAAAACCCCCACTTGTCTTTTAAATTTTCCTCCTAAAGCCTGAGATAATCTCATGAAAATTTCACACTGAGCTCTTAAGTAAAAGAAAAATCGCTTATTTGTTGAATAACTAAATATGTAAGAGGACTTTTTATTACAAGTTAAATACAAAAGAAGTATTCTGCATTTAAGGTCTCTGGGGAAAAAAACATCATACCATTATAATAAACCCAAAAATTCACGAAATGTTTAATCATCTCACAGCTTCTATTTAGAAAAGCATACTTATATGTGTGTTTAAGTCCCACTAAGTGCTGTTCTAAATTGAACTGGTTCATAATTCCTGCTACTAAATTATGCTAGGGGTAGTAAGTCCTGCAGCTGGCAATATCTAAGTGTTTATAAGTATTCAATAATATTCAGTAGCAACAACCAAAAGATCCCTTGCAGATGCCTAAAGCAGTATAAGCACCTAGGCCAAGACAGAATAAAGACTTGTAAATTCCTCTTCCATAAGGAAATCCAGCTAATGAGATCAGTACAGCAATCTCTTCAAGCGCCTGAGAAAATCTGAGATCATGCCACTAAGTGCTTGTGAGAAATATAAATGTGTTGTAAACCGCCTTCCATATATTTCCACTTTTTCTCCTCAACTTTCCTATTTATAATTAACACCTCTCTTTATCTTGTTCATTCTGAATATCTTTGTGCTTTTCAAGCTAAATTATTTAGTACTATCTCTTCCTCTCGTTTAAGCTCCCTTTATCTGGTGATCCCCTCTCCTTTATATTAAAATCTCTCCTGTCTAAACGCATAATCAGATGACATCTGCTACTCAGGAGCATAAAAATCCTCGCACATTCCCTAAAATAACTATGCAGTTATTAGGCAGTGAGGTACGTGGTGCAGATCAGAGGCTGGGCACACAAAAGGAATAGGCTCAAACCACACAAGAGTGGTTGTTCAAAATGTGAAGCCCAGAAATGTCCAGTCCACTCCTGCATCTTTGCAGACATGAAAACCAGTCCGTGCTCACATGAACAGTCCTGTTGGTTTCAGAAGGCTACCTGTGAGCAACAAAGACTTGGTGCCACGTAGCTGCACGTCACGGAGCTTTTCTATTATGCAGAAGGAAGCACAAAGGCCTTTGGAGGCAGGAAAGCATCTGGAAGCCCCGAGGTATGTTTGCAGTTGAACAAAAATGAAAATTTGATCATGTGAAATCAGAGAGAAGCTAAATTCTTGGTCCTGTACTACATCTAAGCCACAGCTAAATATACCCCAAAATGTTTTTGTACAGTTTAATGGAGACTGGACATACACGTGTGCCAGACCATTCCAGACCTGTTTGAGTCCTGGTGTTTAATTAGAATATATGTATTATCTGTATGGGAATGTGAGGAGGAATGTGAAATGTTGCAGGAGACGGTTTTGGATGACAGGAAAGACACTGGATTGTCCCTCTCTAATAGTGACAAAATGCCTCAATATGGATGATAAATTCCCTGATAGCAACAGTGATGCTGTCTTGCAGACAGATTTAGGATGTGTGAGTGTCCTGCCAATTATACAATTCACATGTAGTGCTTTCTTCCTTTCTGCTCCACTCTGGTGGGACAGGGCAGGGCTTACAGAGTGCTCTCTTATTTAAAAGCAGGAACAGTTTCATCTATTCAATCTAAGAGACATATATGCTTGCCTCAGTAATAGCAGGACAGCTTTAAAAAAACCCAAACAGATAAAATGTCTTTGTACAAGGCTTTCAACACACAGCTTAGAATATCTGCATATGGTTTTAAAGATTATGGATTTAAAGAAGAAGAGAGCCTTGTGAACTCAGGTATTTTGTAACTTTTACTGCAAACTTCAAATCTCTTGGAAAAAAATTTCAAGGTAAAGCATCCACTCAAAGCAACAGAGCCTCATTAAAGCTTATCTTTTTATTTTGAGTATAGACAGAAGTTCCGATGACCATTTGGTTTTCGGGCTTTTCTTGTTTGTTTGTTTGTGGTTTTTTTATATATATATTTCTTAACTGTTCTAAATGTAATACCCAGTGAGATATCTCATCCTTCTTTAGAGAAGGAGAAACAGGCTTGAGACTGTGCACTGGAAGAGACCCTTTGGAGGGGAAATTGAAAAGCACCTTCCAGAGCCTAGGACTGAACCTGAGGTTTCTAACTTTTGCCAATTAGATCTGCTGTGAGCAAATATTTGGAACTTGTTGGCAAAATTGACTAGACTTAACTTGAACAGTGGGCAAGATTAGAAATTCATGATTAGTAGCCACCTGCAAAGAGCGAGGGGCAGGATTACTACTATGTAAAAACTATGACGCAAAAGCAGGGTGAGACTGCTGTCTTTATTGCATGATAGAATTTTATTGCCAGACTGAGTATCCTCCTTACCTGCCCTTCTTTGCATCCCTCTGCAGCTTCTGCAGGAATTGATACTGCAGCATTTTCATTCACTATGAAATACAGCTGCTTCTAACTTCTGAGTGCATAACTTTTGGCCCAAACAGATTATTTATTATTATATTTTTTCCTGAATTGTGCTAAATCTGCTCCTGCCTTCTAGCCCTGCTGGTGTAGTGTGAGGCCTCTGCATCTTGCAACACATCAGCGTGGCTGGAACCACTAGAACAGGATGAAAAGCCTCCTTCCCATCTCTGTTAGGAGCTGGGTACAAATTCACGACAAAACCACCTGGGAAACCATGGACATCTGCCTGGTCTCCCGCTGTGTGCAGATCAGAGGGCCCAGTGCCCTTGCTGGTGCGCTTCCAGAGCCACATAGGAAAAGATGTGCATGCTCTGATCCACGAATGGTGCAGGTGTCCTGGAACTAGAACCACCTGTGAGTGAGTATCCACAGAGACAATTAATATCGTTTATATGATAAACATCAACTGTACATCTGCATCTGATTTATCTCTCCTGTGCAGCAATCGAATCCTCCAAGAAATCAAATCTGATGCTCATTATAATCACAGCTTGCTCTAGACAAACACATTGTGCATTTATTTTCTCTCAAAACAGCCAATCTGCAGTGGTCGCACAGGGCAAATGCAGTGAGGTTTTGCTATCTGTGTCTCCCACCTGAGAAGGGAGCAAGGATCAACACGTACTCCAGTCAACTTTAATAAAGCAGTGAAATGTACAATCCTTTTAAACCGCACAGTTTGGATCCGCTTGCGGGTGGGAGAAGACACGTTCCCTCCTATATCCATGTTTACACAAGCGAGCCTCCCAGGACACGCAGGGATATACACCTCGTGGACATCGCAGCTGAGCTTTCAGCTATAAACATTTCCCTCCTTGGTAGCAGAGAGCCTGTGGCAGGGCTGTTCCTTGAAGGCTGAATACAGACGGAGAGGCTGTGCAGGATGAACTTCCCCAAAATGTTTAGGAACCACGCAGCAGAGCTGCCATGCGTGGAGAGCCCTGCGGGACGGGGCAGCCGCGGCAGCACCGGTGGGAGCCGCTGGAAGACAGAGCGTTCCCTGCTTTATCCTTCCCCTGTTAATGCGACTTGGAGCGCCGCGGCCGGGCAGGGGCTGGGCTGATAAATCCGTCGGGGAAGAGCCACAAGAGGGGAATAGGGAATGGAAAGCGCGGGTCGAGCATCAGGATGAGGTTTTACGATACTGTTTTAATGGAAGTGTTTTTAGCACTGAGGTTAACCAGGGAACCGCCCGCCGTTGGGAAGTGGCTGGCCGGGCTCGGGCGATGCTGTCGGCATGTCGCGACAGGGGCTGGACAGGTGCCTTTGGGTCTGCCCAGAACGCACAGGCAGGCGCTCAGTGGGAACTCCGGGGCGATCCCCATCCACGTGTCCCTGGCGGCGGCGGCGCAGCACCGGGACGGGCAGGCGTGAACGCACACCAGTAACAGGTGCGTGACGCGGCGGCGGACCCCGCCCGACGCTCCTCGCTCCCGCGACCGGGGCTGCGGGGAGCCCAGCTGTCGTTGTTTGCCCTGCCAGCCCCGGCCCGCGGCCGCCCTCACGGAGAGATCCCGGATCCCGCCTCCCGCCTCGGCGCTTCCCGGCTCGCGCCCGCCCTCCCGCGCGTCAAACGCCGGCCATCACGCGGGCGTTGTAATGTACCAAAACAGCGCGCACCCCCGAGCCCGCCCTGCCGCGCGGCGCCCGCCCAGCCCCGCGCCCGCCCGCCGGCACCGACTCCGTGCCCGCGCTCTCCCCGACCCGCCCGGCGACGGCAGCCACGGCGCCGTCCCGTTCCTGCCACCGCCACCTGCGGTGTCCGCCTCGGCACGGGGATACGGGGCGGGGGCGGCTGGAGCCGGCGGGGGGCCGGAGCTGCGCGTAGCCGTGCGGGCGGGCGGGCGGCAGCGCG